>CAUYQV010057522.1:0-32928 GCA_963574575.1 Galagoides demidoff | reverse complement strand
TCCAACTCCTGGGCTCAAGCGAGTCTCCTGCCTCCGCCTCCCAAGTAGCTGGGACCACAGGTGCCCACCACAACGCCTGGCCATTTTTTGGTTGCAGCCATCATTGTTGTTTGGCGGGCCCAGGCTGGGGATTCGAACCCGCTACCTTAGGTGTACGTGGCTGGCGCCTTAGCCGATTGAGCCACAGGCGCTGAGCCTGGTCTGGAACTCTTGAGCTCAAGCAATCCACCTGCCTCAGCCTCCCAGAGTGCTAGGATTATAGGCACGAGCCGCCATGCCCAACCTATTTATTGTTTTCTTTATTCCTTTTTGTCATCCAGGCTAGAGTGCATAGTTCACTACAGTCTGAAACTGCTGGGCTCAAGCAATATTCCTGTCTCAGCGTCCCAAAATGCTAGGATTATAGGCATGAGCCACTGCACCTGGCCAAGATTTTATTTTAGTACCTATCTGGATCTGAAACTCAGTCTTTGGAGCCACTTTTGTGGTTTAGGCCACTACATATTGCCCTCTAGTTTGGTTGCTCTTAAAGGGCTCTCCCAAATCTACCTACTTATCAGCCTTCATTCTTGCCCCACCACTTGTCTTAGCAGGGCTAGATCTCTCTTAGGCCTGAGCAGCAACTTGGCAGAGCTAGGTCACAAGCCAGACAGCCTCCCTTCAGAACTTTGGCCAGTTGGCCCGTTAGCAACTGACAGGTCAGACCCAAGCCCACCTGGACCCATCTCTCACCCTCAGGTGATGGGGTGTTGAGCCCTCTAGGCAGACATATACCATTCATTTGAGCCCCTATGACATATGGTGCTCTATTCTAGACACTGAGGATAACTGAGGTCTTTAACCCAGAACTAATTTGTATAGCAGTGGGAAACAGATAATAGATAAGTCACATGGTGATTTCTGCTTTGCAGGAAAATTGTTTAGAGAAGGATGGTGAAGAGTTACCATTTCATGAGTGGTCAGGGACCCCTCTGTGAAGGTGATGTGCAGAGAGACCTGAAGGTAGCCCTGTAGGTGTCTGGTGGGACAGCATTCCAGGCAGAGGAACAGCCATGCAAGATCCAGGAGGCGGAGCTGCCCTGCACGCTGCAGAGTGGTGACAATGCCCACCGATGTAGCCTTGTCTAGGTGCTTGCTTGAGAACCACCCTGCCTCTTAGCAGAGTCTCCTTCCTTTCTGGACCTTTAACTGTGTTTGAACCAAGTAGAGCAGTGTTTTTAGCTCCAGACGCTCCAAAGACGTCCTCCACTCCCTATGCAGGGAAGTCCCACAGTCTCCCGGCTCTGATTACCTCCTCTCCCCATTCCTTGCTGGCAGCAAGCCCTGAGGGGATGGCCAGGCTCTGCTTTGATTTCTTTTCCACCCTGTTCTCCAGCCATCTGCACCTAAGCCACTTAGCCATCAAGGCTTTCAGAAGAGATTTTTAAAACAACAGTTAAGGACCACTTTGTCCAGCTGTGCTAATTGGCACCTAGGCAAATGCTGCTGTTCACTAGGAAGCCAGCGGGTCTGGGCCACCTGCCCGCACTGCTTGAAAACGGCCTATGGTCAGCGGGTTTGTGGTGGGATGGGAAAGCAGGGGAACTGTGGGTGAGTGTGTAGGGCCTACGACCCAAGAGCCAGGAGGGATGTCCGGCCGAACTTAGATGCACAGCCGGGAGGACGAACCCGGGGCTCTGGTTGGGACTCTGGGAACCACGTTCCCCGCCCCCGCCCCCGAACAGCGGAGCCAATCACCTAATGCCAGAGTAGCCCTGGGCACTGAAAGGGCCACGTGGGAAGCCTGACCAATCAGAGCCAGAGGGACGCCATTGCAGGGGGCTGAACAAGAGTGGCACTGGAGTTCGCCTGTCTCTTTCTCCCTGGCTACCCATTTCCCACGTGGTCGGGTCTTCACCAGCTCACCAGCTGGCCCGGCCGGCGACATGCACGCGGGTCTCACACCCCGGAAGCTTCTCACGGGGCCCTACCTGGCGCCTCTCCCGCCCCATATCTTCCGCAGGCTCCGCCGGCTCCGCCCCACAGGCCCCGAGGTGCGCCTAGGCCTCGCTCCTCTCTCATCCCCCCGCCCCACTGCTTGCCGCGTGGAGGCTTTGCCCATGTCCGGTTCTCATCCGCGGGTCGGTCCTAGTCCATCCCCCACCTCAGCCACAGCTCCGCTCTTGAAGGCTTGGAGCAAGTCGCTTTCTGGCCTTCTGCGGGCTTACGGGCCCGGGCGTCAGCCCGTGTCAAACCTGTGGACGCAGCGGGAGCAAAGCTGGCGCTGGAGGTCGGGCGACTGAAGCCATTCCGGACAGACAGGCTTTGCTGGGCTTCCCCTTGAAAGGAAAAGAAACCAAGCTGTGTAAAGTAACAGGAAGAGTTTATTCTCAGCCGAGTCTGAGACCGTGCCTTCTTCCGGGGGTTGTAGTGTAGTTTGATACATTCCAGGGAGACGGCCCCAAAAAGGAAGACGTCTCTTGCAGGGACAGGGGGAGGGCTTGCAAGTTATAGGTGGGTTTAAAGACTCTTTGATTTGTAATTGGTTAAAACAATGAAGGTTTGTCCAAAGGCTTGGCATGCTTTAAGATAAGGGAGTCTTAATCAGGGACAAGCCACCCCATTGAGTGCTAGATCAAATGATCTGTCATGTAAATTGAGGACGTGCAGGTTTGTCTTTGGTGGCCTTAGCATGATAAAGAGTCACAAAGGACGTCTCCAGAAAGGGAGGGGTAATGGTGAAGGGGTCTGATCTCCTTTCCCCTAGCCAGCAACTGAGTCCCCGTGGCGCAGAGAGGGTCTGGTCTGTCAGCCTCTCAGGAAGCCTTAAAATTTCATTTTAGTTCACAATGGGCGACCCTGAGGACAGGACCTGTCCCTTCCTTCCACTGCCCCACCTAGAGTGTCTCCCTCATGGGTATCCACCAACATCACCTGTGGACCAGGCCAGCGAGGACAGCATGAGATCAGCAGCAGTGGGATGTGCTGGGTATGGCAGCAGTTTAGGACCCCCATGGGCCCAGGGACCCTTCGAGTCAGGGCCCTGCCGCTGCTTGTGTCTCACCCCAGGCTGCATATAGGGGGCCTGAGTCATTGTGCTGGGTATCCCAATGTGGACCAAACTGCTGTCTGGGACTGTCCCCACCCAGGAGCTCTGTCTGGAGACCATCCCTCAGGAGCCATGACTGTCCCTCCTTTAGAGGCCTTGTCCTGGTACTCTCCTTTCAGGAGCCCTAATTGTCTGGGTACCATCTACCTTCAGGAGTCCTATCTGGAAACCATCTGTTCTGCTACCAGGATGCCTTACTGTTAAGGGACCATCCCCTCTCTGGGGATCAGATCCTTTCATGTTTCAAAAGACTTAAATAAAAATGTGCTTAATGAACCAACCTTGTTTTCATGGTAGAATAATACATTTGAAAAACCATAGAAATAAGGTAATGGTCAAATAATTTGTCTTTTACCTGCAATTGTGACCCAAAAAGTTGGAGACCATTATCCACTAGAGCATGGCAACCCCTTGCAAGCCATAAAAGGAAGGGTTTGGGCAGTTGTTGCTCTTGAGTTGGCACAAAATACCCTGAGCCTTGCATCCCCACACAAGGGTGGCAGAAGACATCACAAACACAACCAGCGTACTTTAGGCCCAGTTTATGCTAGCACACTTGTATTCCTGCAAGCACAACTGGGCATTGTCATTTTGCCTTAGAAAGGTAAGGGCACATTTTGCTGTCAGCACACAGGCATCCCTGCCCCAAGGTCGGTCTAAGGCCCCTCAGGAGGACCTTAGTGCACCTGATGTTTTTTCTCTCTAGAACAAAGACATTTGTCCCTAGCCAGATTTAATAGATGCTGAGGATCCTCTAGCTGTGGAATACCCTAGATGCTGGTCTAGTAACAAAGACACTCACTTTCCTATCCCCCTGCCACTGTTTGGCTTCCAAATGATGACAGTTGTGTCTGTGACAACACTGATGATTAGAATGGTACTTTTACTTCATGTGTGTGGAAAAAAAAAACACTCACCAGAGAGGCCACCCCTGTAAGACCCTCAGGGTTGCAGCAGACAAGCTGGCTCTGGGTTAGCCTGAAGGTGAGGCAGAACTGGTAGGGACAACTCTTCCCCCAGAGTAGCACTTCCTGGGGCAGGAGGCTGCCTTAAGGTACAAGTCCTCCACCAGGGCCTCCACTTGCTGATGTGTATGGACTAAACTGTGGGGACTTGTGGGCCTGCCACTCCCTCATGACATTTGTTAAGGTCCCAGCTTACAGGCACATGTCCGATACACAGCCAAACAGAGCCAGAGGGACACCATTGCAGGGGGGGCACACGATGTGGACTCTAACAAATGCAAACAATGCAATCTAATCTTCTGCACCTTCATATTAATCTGGAAAAAAAAATGGAGTAACTGACTTTCTAAATACAAGTAAAAATAAACTTTGTCAGTTTCTTAAAACTAAACTTATTTTTTAAATTTACTGATCTTAAGGCCATGAGAAAATTTTGGCCACAATATCCTCCTTTCCTTTCTCAGGTTTTCAAAATCGTTTTATATTGCTTAACCTTTAAAAATGGAAGTTTTGGCCATAATGCTTTGGACAAACTAACACAGGGAGATAGGACATTTGTTTGTCAGTCTTCCAGGCTACAGGGATCGGCAGGTTCTTTTTCAGCAGTATTTTTGCTGGTACTTCAGGCTCCAAAATGAAGCAAATACTCTTTCTGCAAATAGACCAACTATACTTACTTTACACAGTTTCTGCCAGAACTCTGGTATCAGACACTGGAACATTTTAATGAAGTTTTGCACCTGGTGACAATTTATAAATGTACATAGAGCAAGTCAAGAAGGTGGTTACCACAGGAGGGAGCAGCATGCTCATGCACGCACTTTGTGCATGGACATGTGTGAATGTACATGTGTGGCAGGTGTGTGTACTCATGAGGTAGGGCTGCACAGTGGTCTGCACCAGCACCCATGGTATTTTTCATTAGGTGGTACTATCCTACGAAATCACCTGTCTTATGCTTGCACAACTATTTTATATCATAAATTTCCAGCCTGAAGGATTTTTTCTTTTGCTTTTATTACAAGCATATAATATTAATTGGCAAAACACTGAATACAAGCTTCACTATCATAAAATCAAAACATTTAAGCAATATTCCAAAAAAGATATTTTAGACAAAAACTAGCCACCAATAGTACAAAAATTACACACCAACACAAAGCATAAAAATGTAAACTTTCAAATTAAATGGTCAAAAATATGTATCTGCACCACCATTTCCACAAACTGGGGCAGCGTTCATCTGTCTGCCCCACACCGATGATAAAGGCTTAGTGTCCCTTAACCCAACATTACTTTCACGTGTTTCTGACACCCAATTATGCCACTGGAATAGACACTAACCCTAAAGCTATACACATCTTGGGGGCTGGAGCTCTAGCGTCTTCCTGATGAACTGCTCACCGGGGAGCAAAAGGCCCTGCTCAACCGACCCCACAAGCAGCCTCAAGGCTCCAGAGGCTGGCTGCTCATACCCCATTCCTTGCAGGCAGGGGACACATCTGTAAATATTATGGCATAATCTGAATGATCTCCTAATCTACTTATCTCAGTTTATTCACTTAGTTTATTAAAAATCAAGGCAGAGAAATACATTTATTTATCACCTTAAGGTCATGTGTGATGTGGTGGAGCTCAGATGATTTCCTGAGGAAACAGAGGAATCTGATCGTTTGTGATTTAGCTATCTGCACTAAATTTATTTTCAATATTTGAGAGCACATTAAATATTCACGCACAATGTAGAAACCAGCTGGCTCATTTCTAGAGCATTCAATCCAATGCCACATTCCAAGCCACTATAAAAATGCCTTCCTGTGTGCTCTGAGGAAAAAACCAAGTGAATCTCCAAAGACTGGGGATGCTGTAAGCAGGCTCAGAGGCTGACCACAATGAGGGCTGAAACCTGTGAAGGGTGATGCCCTCTGTCCCACCAGGTGGCCCACAGGTTGGCTCCCCACTCACCTGATGCCTGCTCAGAGTGGCTGTAAATGCTGCTGCTTCTCTCTCTCAACATGTGCCCTCCCAGTAATAGCATTCTTACAACAACAATGAAAAAGGAGAATTCAAATAGCTGAATGCACATATTTTGAAATTCTACTTGTATTCCCTTTCAATTGAGCAGAGTAAATGCTACATTACAATTTAAACAGATGTCTAATAAATGCATGTTGGAACCTATTGCACAAAAGCATAAAAGATGCTTGTCATCCATATAAAACAAAACATACAAATTAAAAGCTACTCAAAATAAAACGAAGCTTGCAAAACATCTCACAATTTCATTTTATATGCCTGTAAATAAAGCTGGACCACTGAAACCAAACAACTGGATGGGAAAATATGATAGAAGGCATAAAATAGAATAAATAATTTTATAAAGTTACGTTTTCTTCTTTAACCCCCCAAATCTTAAATTTAATATTATATATTCTATCTGACTTTTTTATTTTCTTGAAAATGGTATCAAGTGAGACCATATTCTGGATAATTAGGCCCACTGCTATTGAAGATGATGCCTAAGGTAATTTAACAGCATTTGTTTCACCAGCATAAATAGTTGTGAAAACTACTTCACAGTAACACCATCTGTTAAACAACTTAACAGGATCCAGTCATTAACTGATCCTGGCTTTCATGCTGGAAAAAATAAAATTCAGCCTTTTGATGTTAAATGAGAGCTGGACAGAAATGAAACGAGATCGCCGGAAGCGTCCATGTGACGGAGGCTCATTATGCTCCTGTCTCTGAACCACATAAGGCTAGGAAGTCAGACCAAAGAGGCAGAAGGTCACCAAGGAAATTTTCCTGCAGTGAGACAGTCTGCATGATGAAATCTTAGAAAAATAGGTACTTTTGCTGCTGAGGTTTTATCAGGTTAACACAATTATAAAAGCAGGGTCACAACCAGCTAGAGACGTTAATACTGGCTTCAATTTATCCCTATCTCTCTGTATATTTAAATGTATCAACTTAGCACCATAGCAAAGTCAAGTGATTTCAAAGATAGCTACAAAGTTACAAATATATATTGAGATTATTACAGTGATACTAAGTTTAATCTGAACTGTGAATTAATTTTATCTGAATTTGGAGGCTTATAACTGTTTATATCCTTCCTTAATTTCACCACATACGAAAATACCTAAATTCTAATGTTACTCTTAGAACTGCACTGTGATGATATGGTTTTGCAGAATGTTTCAGCAGTATGTATATTTTGAGGTAGACAGGTAATATTTACTCATACACATCTACTCACAAACCCTTGCAGAACCCTAAAACATGATTTGGATGAACAGCAAGCTTAGGTAACTGAATAATTCAAACAGTCCTGGGAATTATGGGTTTAAATAAAGAGGTGAATTTTGACCAATTCCTAACAAAGAATTTGCTTTTATGTGTTAAAAAGGCCTCACACACAAAGCACTTGGACAGAATAAACCCAAATGTTTGTTTTCTCATCCCTGCGGCTGGGTCTTCGGGAGATGGCTCTGACACCCCACATCTAACAGGAGACAGAAGAGAACAAACTGTGTTAATGAGACAAACATAACTTCCAAAGAAAATTAAGAAAAAATTCTCGTCTCTAAGGTGAAATACTTCATGGAAACTGGCTGGTGGCCAGTTAACACTGGGACCTGGAAGGCAGGAGGGAGGAAGGAGGCTCAATGATCAGCAAGAAACCAACAGGAATATCTTAGTGGAGATTACAATGAAGGCTGCTCCAGAAAATGGCTCCTTTCTCCTCATTCTTGCCTTTCTACACTCTAAGTTACTATTTTAAGGGAAAAAATATTCATGTCCTGCAAAGAGGTCATTCCCTAATTTGACAAAAATACTAAGTCTGTGAGGAGAGGGGCTGATGGTGTGCACTGCCTGTGGCCAAAAGGCAGCTTCTGGGGGTGGCAGCAGCTGCCCTCTGACCCCCTAGCTGCTCGCCCTCCCCACAAGCTCAAATGCCTTCTACTAACAACTGCCATGGCCTGTAAGCTACTTCCACCAACAGGGGGGGTGGAGGGAGAACCCTGGAAACGACCCATCTGCAAGTGAGCATGGTGCATGGCATACACCATCCTGATGCTGTTACCAGCACACTGTCCCTGGACACCAGACACCCCGAGCTTCATCTAATGGGCCTTGCAGGAAGGAGCCACCACAGACACCACCACCTTTCTCTTCAGCAAAATGAAAATGGGAAAAAGTAGGAAATCAACAATTTGTGCCCTTTTTAATAAGTACTTTTTAAAAACAAGAATTGTTTTGCAAACCAACACTTGAGTTGGTCAAACTGCCTCTGGTCTACCCCATGTGTCAGAAATCGCCAGTTGTGGCCACGCCCCCCCATTTCCTCTCCTGCCTGGCCTGTGGCGAGTGTCTGTCCCACAGATCCCACACAATGACCGGCCCACAGTGCCAAACAACACAAAGGTGATGAATTTGCAGCTGTGGCCTTTGTTGTGTTTCATAAGATGAAAATTAAATACTGTAGTTAAATCGTGGTATTAATGGAAACTTCTTTTGGTATGCTTTTAAATTAAACTTTTATATATCTTTTAAGTCTTTAGGAAGCCAAAGGCAACATAAATATCATCATTCACCATGAAAAGATATTTTTCCAATAACTTAGGAAGGATTCCATAAAAGCACAAGTATTTTTGAGGCTTATCATAAAATCTAATTCACAAACTAAACTGAAATGAACTCAGATTTTCAAGACCTGGAAAGCAAGCAAAAGTGATCTGTGTCAAGGTGACTTTCAAACCAGGCCGCGCTATAGCTGTTACTCCATTGTGAATCTGAAGCAAACAGAAGAGCATTACTCGGCTACACGCCACTGTGAAGTGTTTTCATCCTCCGTAAACGTGGTGCTGGTAGTGTCTCGTTGAGTGTGAATTCTCTCATACAAAAGTTATAAATATTCTCTATTCAGAAGTCTGGTCCACACAACACCCAGAGGCAACATTCTGATGTGCGTGGCTATGAGGACCCCATGCAGGACACCTGGGGGTGCAAGGGCTGAGTCTGCAGATGCTGGTGCCTCACAGCAAGTCCATCTTGGGTCTGTAGTGCAGCAGCAGGGGCGCCTTCTGCAAGATACGAGAGCACGGGGAGCTCCTGAGCAAGAGGGAATGGACTTGCTGGCCCATAGTGGGCAGGAGAGGGAGGTGCTCAGACACAAGCCCTGAGCAGGGTCTGGTCCTGGGTAATGTGGAGTCAGGCCAGCGAGAGCCCAGAGGAATGACCTTGGGCCCAGTGCCCTCCCTGGGAGCCCAGAACACCCCTCCTGGGCACCCTCCACCATGTGCCTGGCCTCTCTGAGGGGCAGGTGGGTGGCAGAACTGGGCCCTAGTGGGGGACCTGCCCAGACCGCAGGGCCGACAACTTCAGAAAGATTGAAGCTGTGTTTTATAGCATCAGGACTGAATCATCCCTTTCAAGTTCTTGGAAAAAAGGGACGCATAGGCCGGGCACAGTGGCTCATGCCTATAATCCTAACACTCTGGGAGGTGGGTTAGGGAGGCAGGTGTATTGCCTGAGCTCAGGAGTTCTAGACCAGCCTGCACCAGAGCGAGACCTCGTCTCTAAAAAAAAAAAAAAGATGAGTGTTGTGGCAGGTGCCTGTAGTCCCACCTACTTGGGAGGCTGAGGTAAGAGAATCGCTTGAGCCCCAGAGTTTGAGGTTGCTATAAGCTGTGATGCCACGGCACTCTACTGAGGGTGAGAGAGTAAGACTCTGTTTCAAAAAAAAAAAAAAAAAAAAGAAGAGGGAAGCACAGAAGGGTAACTATTGCTCATAACAGACTCTGAAAATCACGTCAGACTCTTATAAAATTGCACATCTCACCTTGAATCTCCACCTCGTGACAACCACGAACTTGAGTGTGTGGTCCTTGCCCAGAATCTCCTCATTGCATAAGATGTCCAGCTGGCGGGAGAAGAAGCTTGATTAGGGAACCGGCCATGCCTAGCATACTTGGTCTCTGCATGGCTGGTCTGGGTGAAAGGATAAAGCCACCATGTATCTTTGAGACATAGCCCTGACACATCAAAGTGGACTTTGCTTGAACCATTCATTTTCCCTGCCTCACACCAAAAAGCAGATCTGTGGTGACATGAGTGAGGCATGTGGCCTGCTCAGACCAGGCACTGCCCCGCACAGCCAGTCTCAGGTTTGGAGGGACAGGCCTAGCTGCTGACACCTCGTGGAGAATGAGCTATGCACAGTGCATCCAAGCCTGCATGCTCTCCCTGGGCGCTGCTTTTGCAGACTGGTCACACCCCTATCCATGTCCTGGGCACCCCCTCTCCCATGGTCTGGAACATAAGCAGCACTAAAACCAGAGAGAGATGGTTTGCAGGGAGCCACCAGCCTCAAGGGCCTCGTGGGTTGTGACAGGTTCTAGCAACTCCAGACCTGGCTCCCTTACCACAGAGGGCCCTAGAGATCCCAGGATGGATGCTGGGGGCCTGGCCCACCCCCACCACACTGCGGTTGGGTCTAGCTAACTCTACTAGGCCACTAAGTGTGGGGCTGCAGCTCCAGCTCTAGACCAAACCATCTTTCTCACAATAACAGAGAGAGTTCCCACTGTTTTAAATTAAACAGACTTGGCTTGGTGCCCATAGCTCAGTGAGTAGGGTGCTGGCCACATACACCAAAGCTTGTGGGTTTGAGCCTGGCCCCGGCCTGTTAACCAACAGTGACAACTGCAACCAAAAAAATAGCCAGGCATTGTGGCAGGCGCCTGTAGTCCTAATTACTCAGGGAGACTGAGGCAAGAGAATCGCTTAAGCCCCAAGAGTTTGAGGTTGCTGTGTGCTATGATGCCATGGCACTCTATGGAGGGCAACATAGTGAGACTCTCTTCAAAAAAAAGAAAACAAAACAAAACCACAAAAGAAATTACATAGACTTTATTTTTTACAGCAGTTTTAGGTTCACAGTACAATTGAGAGGTCAGAGTGCCCTATAGCTCTGCCTCTATTATTGACTCCCCCAAAGTAGTCTCTGGTATCAGCAGCATCACCAGAGTCTACAGCTGATACACACAGGCTCAGTCCTGGGGCTGCACAAACATGTGACAACGTGAGTCCAGGGTCACAGTGTTACCAATCACCTGCTCTCCCCTGACTCCTGGCAACCACTGTTCTTTTACTGTCTCCATGGTTTTGCATTTTCCAGAATGTCATGTAGTTGGAATTGCATGGTCTGTTGACTTTTCCAATTGGTGACTTTGCTTACAAGATGAAATTAAACTTCCTTCATGTCTCTGCATAGCTTCATGGCTCATTTCTTTTCAGTGTTGCTAATATTCCATTGCCTGGATATACCAGAGTTTGTCCATTTGCCCACCAAAGGGCACCTTGGCTGCATCCAGATTTTGGCCATTACAAATCTAGCAGCTGTAAATAGCCATATGTAGGCAATTAGCAAAGAGCTTCTTATATGGCAGGAAACACCCAGCTGTGCTCCAGAGGGCTGTGTGTTCCTGCAGGTGCTGTTGGTATGCTGGAGTTTGGTGTCCCATTGTTTTCACTTGCATCTCCCTATGGCATATGATACTGACCCAGAATGTCCTTCAGACTTCTCTCTCAGGGTACAGGGAGGAGAGTCCTCCACCTTTGGGAAGCACCAGGCAGGGGACAAAGTCAGGCCAGCTCTGAGAGGCTCCACTGTCTCATGGATGTTGCCAATGAGGAACAAGACCCATGAAAGTGAGGGGTCAGCACTACAGACTGCCTTGCAGGCAGCCCTCGAAACTGGTCTGTGCCTCTGCTGCCAGCGGTCTTCCCTGCCAGTGGCATTGACCTGCATGCACCCCTGCTGCCAGTGGCATTGAGAGGTCAGCACACATTGGTTGCGAGCTCCTTCACTGCAGGCCCAGTGGTCCCCTAATGGGGCTAGCATCCTTGTCCTCGAGTCTCAGGGACCCTTGGTCCTCAGTGCTTAGACTCCACTGTCCCTGGGCTGAGATGCAAGTTGAACCCCTCCTGTGAGGGCAGAGGCCCAGGGCTAACCACCAGTGTGGGAGACCTCACAGCCTTCCCTCTTGTGGCTTCTGTGGAGGAAAGGTCCTCATGCCTGGACCCTCAGCCTCTCCCTAGGCCACCCCAGGTACATTTCGTGCCCCCCAAATGAGCTTGAGCACCTCCACCTTTGCAGGAAGACAATGCTCTACTGTCTCTTTTAGTCCCCCTGATGCCACCCTCAAAACCTGGCACAAGCCCCCTCCAGTCTCTTCTCTGCTTCATGCACTATTTGGACTCTCTGAGGGCTGCAGGCCCTGAGTTCACTTCTCTGGCTTGTGTACGAGCCTGTCTCCAGATACCACCCTGAGCTGCTGATCCCTTCTGCTGTGCGTAGCCCCAGCTGAGTCCACCAGTGCCTTCTTGGGTTTTCTCCTTGTCAGTCTCTTGGGGCCGTCGTGGACACTGCCACAAACTGGGCTGCTGCAAACAATGGAAATCCGCAGTTCCTCAGCTCAGGGCCCAACAGAAGTCTGAAATCTGGTACCCACAGGCTGCTCAGAGCTCCAGGGCAGTGCCTAAGTGGGTTCTGTGCTTGGCAGAGAGGACGTCCTTAAATTCCTCACAGCTCTGGAGGCCAGATGTGCAGGCAAGGTGGCTGCGGAGCATCCTGTTGTATCCCCATGGAGCCCTCACTACCACCTTCCATAGGAGCTACACTTGGGACCAGGGTTTGGGGGATGTATCTAGGGCAGGCAGGGAGGATCCTCCTGCCTCTTTGGCTCTGGGCTGGCTCCTCTTCTGGGCTGCGTCTTCCAGCCTCTGCCTCTGAGCCTGTGCTACAAGTCCCCCTCTGCCTTGCTCAAAGGGCTTGTTGTTGGATTTAGGGTCCAACCAGATAATTCAGGATTATTTCACTTAAAAGATCCTTAATTAAATCTGCAAAGATCATTTTTCCAAATAAAACCCCATTTGCAGTCAGGATGTGAGCTTCTTTCTCGGCCACCGCTGTGCCCACTGCTTGCGCCAAAGCACACTGAATCTGCCTGCTTCTCTACCTTGCCTGCCTCTCCTGCTTCCATGCTTGCACCCTATAACCCATTCCCCAGACCCGAGGGGGTCTCTGCAACTCCACCCCCAGCTCCACGCCCTCCTGTAGCACCAGTACCTCTTTGGTCAGGGCAGAACCAGTCCTGTGCTGGCCACAGCTCCTGGCCAGTGTCAGTGCTGTGGGCACCCCATAGGTACCAGGTTTTACTGTATTCTCAGTATTTGTCACAACTTGAAAGTGCCCTTCCTATCCCTCTATCCATCTATTTATTCACCCATCCATCCCTCAACACACTCACTGACCATCCATTTGCAATATTAAAGAACAAAAGAATTCCTCTTTAGGAGGAAAATCCTGAACCTCCTCTATCAACTATGGGCCTCAGGCTCTGTCTTCCCACAGTCCCCACTGTCTCCTGCTACCTGGGGGAAAGGGTAGACAAAACAAATTGAGATTTTTCTCTGATTAAAATCTCCGAAGTTGCTAAAAATAAATACCAAAGAATTTTAGAAGTATCACTTTTACAAAGAAGAAATAACTTGTTATGGTTCCTATTTATGGATCAACTGTTACCTCATTGAAGGATGACAGGTTAAGCTTCTTGGCGATGAACTTCTTCAGGTGCAACACAGTGGCCTGGGCAGAGCAGCGGATCCACTTCCGTTTCAGCCCCCGCAGTTTGCTGCTGTTGCACTCCAGACAGATGCTCACCTTGGGGACACACAGCATCAGCCTGGGTCTGCCTTGACTGCTCCTGGGAGACTAATCCCCAAACCTTAGACTGCTGATCTTTGTGAAACCAGAGACCTGCTCTGACCTCAACACCATAGAAAGATAATTTTCCTTCAATCATTTTACATACATTATCTTAACACGCTTAGTTTGCTTGCCATTTTGTGAAATATAACCTGACCCTGTTAATTTTATCTTACTAACATAATATCTTAAAGCAAATCCAAGGTTATTTACCACTGGTCTGAGTCCTTGGTCTGGGTTAAACCTTTCCTGAAAGTCCCTAGCCAGTGGGCTCATGCAGAGAACAGGCCTCTGGGCACAAACTGAGACATACGGAGAAATGGTGCAATGACACTGGCTTTACCTGGTGCCCCAGAAGGGCTGTGTAGGAAGCAGCACTGTGTGGCCCTGCAGAGGACAGAAAATGCACTAAGAAGAACCAAGGAGACACTACAGGGCCACAAACTCTGGACACAGTGGCACATGGGTCAGACTGGCCACCCTGGTGCCAAGAGAGAGAATCAGCTGGAAGTGAGGACTCACTACAGCCATGTTGCAAAGAAGAAGCTACCGGGTAGCACCTATGGCTCAGTGAGTAGGGTATCAGCCCCATATACTGAGGGTGGTGGGTTTAAACCCAGCCCCGGCCAAACTGCAACAAAAAAATAGCTGGGCATTGTGGCAGGTGCCTGTAGTCCCAGCTACTTGGGAGGCTGAGGCAAAAAGAATCACCTAAGCCCAAAAGCTGGAGGTTGCTGTGAGCTGTGATGCCACTATACTCTACTGAGGCTGACAAAGTGAAACTCTGTCTCTAAACAAACAAAAAAAAAAAAAAGAGGAAGTTACTAAGGGTCATAAACTCTCAGCCCAGGCCCCAGAACCCTGGGGGTAGAGGCAGGACCCCCCAGAAAACATCCTTCAGTAGCAGCTGACAAATGGCACCATCAGGTCCCTCAAAGTCCCGATAAAAGCCTAACGAAGAATGACTAAAATATGTCCAAAGTTACAAAAGCAAGAGTTAAACACGTGAGACATCGTGAATAAAGAACAGACAGATATTGCAGATAATAAGATAAAACTTCTAAAAATCAAAACCAGGCGGTTCACACTTGTAATCTTAGCACTCTGGGAGGCCAAGGCAGGTGGATTGCCTGAGCTCAGGAGTTCAAGACCAGCCTGAGCAAGAGTGAGACCTCGTCTCTAAAAAACAGCCAGGCGTTGTATTGGGCGCCTGTAGTCCTAGCTACTTGGGAGGCTAAGGCAAGAGAACTGCTTGAGCCCAAAAGTTTAAGGTTGCTGTGAGCTATGATGCCACAGCACCCTACCGAGGGTGACACAGTTAGACTGTCTCCCAAAAAATAAAAAAAATAATAAATAAAAATTAAAAACATTCACTGAAATGAGTACCTCCACGGATGACTGAATTGCCGGTTAATCTCAGCAAAGACAGATTAACTTTCTAAAATTCATCTGAGGACATCACCCATATCAAGTGTAGAGACAAAGACACCAATTGAAATAATACCACGATGAAAAGTTAAAAGAAGCAAAGATGGAGTGAGGAGTTTGAGGAACAGGGAACAGAGCTGCAGAGGGAGGAGGCAGAAGACCAGGTGGGCAGGGCAGACTCATGGCCAGCTCTGGCCTTTATGAAATGTGAAAATTCACTTCAACATCTTTTAACCACAGAATCACAGGAGTAGAACTTAACTACTTGAAAACCGGTAGAAGCAAAAAAGAGACTAAGAAAACGCACTAATTAGATAGGAGTTGGGAAAGGGGAGGCACAGGATAAACTCAAAGGGGACAGTGGGGTGGCAGAGACAACCCAGACTCACTGTGAGTCACCAAAAGCGTGGAATGACTTGCCAGCTAAATTTTTTTTTTAAATGTAGCTCTGTGCTGCATAGCTCTAAGCTGTGTAGTTTCTTATGCTGTGGAAAGTGTCACATTTAAGAAAGATATTTTAAAAACTAAAACATCAGGCAGATATTAACCAAAACAAAGCTAGATTTCTATTAGACGCAGCAGACTTTAAGAAATTAAGCTTAATGAGAGAAAAAGTCCCCTACGGAAGAGGGACATTTCTAGGCTTGAAGGTACCTAACTGCTGTTTACACTGCAGACTGGTAGGAGGGACAGCTGAACCACAGTCATAGGGCTTCCCCTTCTCTGCAGGGGAGCAGGTGTGGCCCACACAAGCGGACATCCTTGCAGGTGTCCCAGTGTGGAATTGTAGCCGGGGCAGGGGAGTGGAGCACAGTACCCAGCACTCCCTGTGCAGAGAAAGGCAGAATGGAGAAGTATTTATTGTTGTTCAATCTCAGGACAAATGCTGCATAAACTCAGGTGCAGCATGGTGGTAGCACAAGACTGGTTTTCCACATGTTGCATGAACATCTATAGAAATCCTAGCATGGACCTATTTCATTTTGCTTAGGTAGGTAGCTGGGAATAGAACCGATGGGGTATATGACAGATTTATATATAACTCTAAGAAGATGCCAAGCTACTTTCCAGAGTGGCTTCCCTGTATGCATGACCCTAGTCAGTGCACAAAAACATAACACTTCCGTCCCCACAGCACTTGTCATCTACTGGCTGTGGGGTGGTGTCTCCCTGTGGGTATAATCTGCATTTCTCTGATACCCAGTGATGCTGATTACTAACCAAACCTCTGTCCCATGGCTCAGTTGCCGTCTGCACATCTTGGGAACAAGTCTTCTTGTGTCTCTCACTTAGCTCCTATCTGGGCAACTCACCACCTCTCATTGGGTAGTAAGAATTATATACTTTGCACACAAATCCTTTACCAAAAATACGACTTGCTAATATTCTCCCCTAGTCTCTAGTATCTTTTCATTTCCTTAATGGTGTCTTTTAGAGTAGCAGTTCTTGGTTTAGTGAAGTCAATTCATCATTATTCTTTCACAAATTGTGCTCCTGGTGTTAAAAATGAGAACTCTAGGCCCGACACAAAGTCCTGGAGCTATCTTTTTGCATGTAGACATCTAATTGCCCCAGCCTCATTTGTTATAAATGCCCTTCTTTCCCAGTGACCATGGCTTGGTGCCTTTGCTGAAAACCAGCTGACCATAATCTAAAAAGCTTTATTTCTAGTCTTTCAACTTGTTTCATTGACTTTTGAGTCTGTGTTCACGCCTGTGACATAATGTCTAATTACTGTAGCCATATAGTATGCTTTGATGTTTAGAATTTTTGGTATATATTTTTAAAAACAACCCAATAAGAATAAGCCAATTCAAAAATGGGTAAAAGCAGCCTGGGCAGTACAAAACCTCATCTCCACAAAAAATAGAAAAATTAGCTAGCTGCGGTGGCACCTGTAGTCCCAGCTATTTGGGAGACTGAGGCAGTAGGATCACTTGAGCCCAGGAGTGTGAAGTTGCTGTGAGCTGTGATGATGCCACTGCGCTCCAGCATGGGTGACAGAGTGAGACCCTGTCTAAAAAAAAACAAAACAAAGACTTTACAAATTTCTCTAAAGAAAATATACAAATGACCAATAAGCACAAGAAGAGCTACTATAATTTATTAGGGAAATACACCTCAAAACCCAGTGAGACATCCCCTCACACCACCAGGATGCCTGCTACCAAACCATGCACATGGGTGGGACGTAAAATGCTGCAGCCCCTATAGGTAACAGTGTGATGGCTGTTAACAACAGAATTACCATATCCGATCTAGGAATTCCACTTCTGAGAATTCCACAAAAGAATCGAAAACAGAGTCTCAAAGAGATATCTGTACCCCATGTCCATAACAAAATTTCACAACAACTAAAACATGGAGGTAGCCCAAGTGCCCATAGGCAGAGGACACAGACTATGGTCCCTCCACATGAGGGACGTCTCTCAGCCTCAGAAAGGTGTGATGCACTGACCCAGTGTGGATGGAAGAAGCCAGATGCCACAGGCCATGTCTTATGTGATTTTGCTCAGCTAAAATGCCCAGAACAGGTAGACCACAGGGACAGAGGCCAGATGAGGTGGCCACACTGGGGAGTGGCATAGGGTCCCCTGAGGTGATGACAGTTCTGAACTAGAGTGGCAGCTGCACTCCTTGTCCCTGAGATGAACACTTGAAAATGGTTAAAATGGGAAATTTGATGTATATTTTAACAGAGTTTAGAAAAAAGTTACCCATGGGCCAAGAAAGAAAGTACAATGAAAATTTATAATTATTTAGGACCAAACTGTATAGTTAGAAACTATATGAATGCTTAGACTTTAGGAAAGAAACAAAAAGGTGATGTAAAAAGATTAGAGGAAGGAAAAGAAGGGAGAAGCCACTGTCTCACTGGGGAATACAGAGAGCCGCAGATACGGTCATGACGAAGAAGAAACACAAGAATTCTAGGAACTAACAAAAAAGCTCAAGTAGAAAATCTCCTAGAAAGATATAACTGACCAAAATGAATTAACAGAAGATTTGAGCATAATTAAAACAGCTGAAGAAATGTAATTTGTACTTAAAAAACCTATCTCCCAAATTAGCCAAGAATAATGGTTTTATAGATAGTTTTACTAAATATTCAATAAACTGACAATGTGAATTATATGCAAGCTTTTCCAAAGAATAAGAAAATAGGAAAAGAGGGGACTATCTTTGGCTATGAGACTTATATACCCTTGATTCCCAAAGTATACAAATACACATTAAAAAAATGAAAAGTATGGGTTAATCTCAGTTTTAAAATACACACATAATTCTAAATAAGTATTAGCAAACAAAATCCAGAAATATACAGCAGGACCTCTGCAAGTGACCACCCAAGGGATTATAACAAGCTGGTCATCACAAGGAACCAGGCCTGTTGTACTGACATGTACATGCAATGCACTTCCAGGCTGTGAGGATTAGGTCAACTTGAGGAGGTGGTCAGTATAGGGAGGTGGGCAGCTGTGGAGGTTCTATTATATTTTAAAAATCATAATCAAATTCAATTTCTCTCAGGAATGAATGCAAGGGGTGGTTTAACACTAGAAGAAAATGCCGGGCACAGTGACTCACACCTGTAATCCTAGCACTCTGGGAGGCCCAGGCAGGTGGATCACTTGAGCTTAGGAGTTTGAGACCAACCTGAGTAAGAGTGAGACCCCATCTCTACTAAAAACAGAAAAAAAAAAAAAAGTAAGGCAAGAGGACCTCTTGAGCCAGGAGTCTGAGGTTGCTGTGAGCTATGATGTCATAGCACTCTACTCAGGCGACAGAGTGAAACTTTGTCTCAGAAACAAACAAAAACCAATAGAAAACACACTCATGGCTCGGCGCCTGTGGCTCAATTGGCTAAGGCGCCAGCCAAGTACACCTAAGGTGGCGGGTTCGAATCCCCAGCCCGGGCCCGCCAAACAATGATGGCTGCAACCAAAAAATGGCCGGGCGTTGTGGCGGGCGCCTGTGGTCCCAGCTACTTGGGAGGCAGAGGCAGGAGACTCGCTTGAGCCCAGGAGTTGGAGGTTGCTATGAGCTATGATGCCATGGCACTCTACCCAGGGAGCTAGCTTGAGGCTCCGTCTCAAAAAAAAAAGAGTAGTATATTTAGCCCTTATAGCCATCACCCAGATTCAACAATTATCAACTCATAGCCAATGTTTTTCACCCTTCTTGTACTATTGTGAACCATATCTCAGGCATTATATTTTTTCATATTTCAGTTTGTATCCCTAAAACGTAAGGATTCTTCTTTTTAAAAATTACCAATATTGTTTAGTAATAACAAGTCAGTTTTTTCTTAGCCCTCCCTTTCCTCTTTCCCCCATTGTCATAACTAGTAACTTTTAATTGGGATCCAAATAAAGTATACACATGGTTGTGATAAATTGATGTCTCTTAAATCTTTTTGTTTTATTTATAGATTCCCTTCTCTCTTTCTTTTGTAATTTACTTGGTAAAAAAATTAAGAAGTTGAATTGTCTTATTGTATTTCCCAGAGCCTGAATTTTACTGATTACATATTTATCTATCATTTCTTCTCTGTTAGCAAGAATACTTTTATAAAAGAGAAGTTTGCCTTCATCTACTCTTTGGTTACCTTGAGATACAGTTAATTAGGAATGGATGCCCAGTTGCTTTCTCTTTCCAAAGTTTTTTGATAGTGGGACTACTGGGGAAAAGATAAAAAGCTAAATTAGTAAGAGTTGAGAATTTGCCTTTCACTGAATATTTGCTCTTCCCATCTCTCTTGAACTAGTAAATGTTTAAAAAATATTAAAAGCTAGTGTCATCTAAAGTATTTTGAGGCTGTGACTGTAGTTTTATACCTTTAATTTTCAAATAAAAGGTATGGCTACAGAAGTAGATGAAAAACTTTTAAGACCAAGCAGAAAGCAGTTTTTCATAATTTTCATGAAGAGTAAGGACCTGTTGATTTTTTTTAATCATCTTATGCTCAAGTACCTCTGCAATTGTTATAAAATACATTTGTGTTTAATTAGATTGGTCGTCATAAAGGATATGGGGTGAAATTTGAGATTGTCAAAATCATTCTGGCTGGGCACAGTGGCTCATGCCTATAATCCTAGCACTCTACGGGGCTGAGGCGGGAGGATCTCTTGAGTTCAGGGGTTCAAGACCAGCCTGAGAAAGAGTGAGACCCCCCCCCATCTCTACTAAAAATAGAAGTTACTCAGATGTGGTGGCAGGCACCTGTAGTCCCAGCTAATCAGGCAGTTGATGCAGGAGGATCCTTTGAGCCCAGGAGTTCAATGTTGCAGTAATCTATGATGAGGCCACTTCACTCCAGCATGGGTGACAGAGTGAGACTCTGTCTCAAAAAAAAAGAAAAGAAAGGAAAAATTGAAATCTCTGAGCTCATTACAAGGCAATATTCTGGATATGAGAGGATATATTGGCTTTCTATTGCCATGTAACAAATACTACAAATTTAACAGCGTGAACCAAAGCACATTGATTATCTCAGTTTATATGTGTTAAGAGTCTGGGCATAGCTTATCCAAGACCTCTGTTTAGGGTCTCAGAAGCTTCAATCAAGCTGTCAGCAAGGATGGGTTCTCATTAGAGGCTATACCAGGGAAAGGTCCAAGTTCCCTCAGATTATTAGTGGAATTCATGTCCTGAGGTGGTAAGATTTGTGGCAGTTTACTTCAAAGCCAACAATGAAGAAAGCATGGAAGTTTCTTTTTTTTTTTTTTTTTTTTTTTTTTTTTTGTGAGATCGAGCCTCAAGCTATCCACCTGGGTAGAGTGCCATGGCATCACAGCTCATAGCAACCTCCAACTCCTGGGCTCAAGCGAGTCTCCTGCCTCTGCCTCCCAAGTAGCTGGGACCACAGGCGCCCGCCACAACGCCCGGCCACTTTTTGGTTGCAGCCATCATTGTTGTTTGGTGGGCCCGTGCTGGGGATTCGAACCCACCACCTTAGGTGTGCATGGCTGGCACCTTAGCCAATTGAGCCACAGGCGCCGAGCCAGAGTATTCCATAATTGTTGTCAAATGTAAAGACATTCTAAGTGACAACAGGTGCATTGCTATAGATGAGTCCTTTATCACATAACATTCTATTAGAAGACTCCTAGTAAATATGCAAACCTTACTGTGGTAAAAGCCTTCTTATTAGCTATTCAAATAGATATTTTCAAATGTGCATTGGTGATGAGAAATAAAGGAAATTATTTTGAAAAAAGCAAAGCAAAGATAAAACAATCAAAGTCATTGATTTCTAGGTAGTAGAATTCTATAGACGTAAATGTTGGAAATCAATTTTATCTATTTGGCAAATCCAGATATCCTTCAATCAAGTCCATTCATTGATTCATCCCCTCAGCAAAAAACAACAACAACAACAACAAAAAAAACATATATATTTATATACACACACACAGATATATATTACTGGCTACCATGTGCCGGGCATTAGCATAAAAATGATTATTAATAGCTATTGCATTACTATTACCTTATGGCATCTCGCAATGTAAAGACCGTCTTTAAAATTACATGAACACTTTTAGAACTATAAGAGTATATCTTAATTTCAATATAGATAATAACATCCACTTTTTAACATATACTAATGGAGGACTGCTAGATTCTGATGGGAGCTCAAATATCTACAACTTTTGACTTAGGAAAAGGGATTGAGACACAATCTTCAGATATTGGATGAAAATGGTGAGCATTTACGACAATGATGCCTAGAAAAGTTGCACCAAAGAGAGAAGAATCCCAAATGAAAATTTTGCTGACTCACTTTTCTTCCTGTGTTTGCCTTTGCATCAGGGGCAGGATTTATAGCTAGTGTTTGTAGTGACACAAAAGAGTATATATGGATTGATCAATGTTTGTTCAACATTATATTACTTAAACACAACAGGTCAGAGTCTACCTTGCACATCAATACAATATGTAATTAATGTAGTGTGCAATTTGAAAAGAACTGACTTTTAAGTCCAAATATAACATTTAAACTGGGCTTCTTTAGGACTGAATTTATCACCATTATGGAGATCTTTAAACTATAACAATGTTGTCAGAGGTTACTTTTAAATTGGTGATAGTGATAAAATATTAGAATTCCCAACAACCACCTCCTCTTTATCCCCTTCTAGATGTAAAGCACAAGATCTAGTGTTTGGTAACACAATAGATTGACTCTGGTTAAGAATAATTTATCAGACCTTTAAAAATAACTAAAATAGTAGTCTCGGAATTTCTTAGCAAAGAAATGATAAATGATCAGATTGAAATAATGGACATCCCAATTTGTCTGCTTTAATTATTCCACATTATATGCTTTTATCAAAGTATCACATGCACCCCATAGTTGTGTGCAATTATTATGCATTCATAATAATTAAGAATACAAAAAAACCTTATAATAAAATGTAAGTCACATCAGGGAAGTTCTACTGGGGATAAAAATGGAGGATTATCTTGACTACGGCAGAGGTCATAATGCAAAAGCCTGCAGGGTCAAAAGGTAACATGTGTGAGGCAGGTTAGTATGAGATTAAGAAAATGAAGGTGATCAATGTAAGCTGGTTCTTTGTCAATTAATCCACCACAATTAAAAAAAATACAAGTTAAAAACCCAACAACATAGCATTACACACTTATCAGAAGACTTAGCATGTTAATTGGGTTGATTTAATCATCTCACCTTATATACTTATATCAACACATCATGTTGTATCCCACAAATGGACACAATTTTGATTTGTTAATAAAGAATATTAACAATTGTAAGAAAAAAAATAAAATGGAGGTGGATGTACTGAGTTTAAGTCCCATATGTCACCGTTGGCCCTAGAAAATTGCTGTCATGAAGAACTAGAGGTCTAGTATTGTGAGAACCTCTGTTTTGTTCAAAAGTAGAAAGATCCAGAATTAAAAATTTTAGTCTCTACACAGCTTCAAAATGCTGGCTGAAGAAAAACAAACAAACAAAAAAAAAGGAAAAGAAAGAAGGTTTTAGGCTGCATTTACAGTTTGAAATGTCTGTTCTCTGAAGGTGCCCACTGAGGTCACAGGGAGCCTGAACGGCTACTTGAAAGCGGTAAAAATCAGGAGGTTTTAAACAATGAAGGAGGATGTGGGAAGAAGAATACAAGAGCCCTACGTACAAACTGCAGTTCTTTATTGGACTGTGTCCTAGTTTGGGTTAAATCTTAAATACGATCATGCACCCCATCCTTTTCCTTCACAGCATACTATTTCCTTTCCTATTTTCCCTAAAATACGAAGCAATTCAATTCCCTTAGGCAGTTACTAAGTGCCTCTTCTGTTCAAAGCACTTCGCTAGGCAAATTTATAAGAGACTCAAAGTGTAAAACTGTTAAGAACCTAGACATTTAAATATCAGCATGTGCATACGAAGGGTAGAAGGGTATACTTTGTTTTAGGACTGACTAATTTTGCTGAAAAAGACAGACAGAAATATAAAATGGAGAATGTGAAGGGATGCTTGGCCAACTTACAATTGTGAAAGAACAGATTTTTAAGACCACAAAACATTAATGTAATTCTAAGTAAATCAATATAACAGAAAATAAGAATTCAGGACTCCAAAACAGAGAAAAACAAAACAATAGAATTTACTTAGAAAGATCAAGAGATGAATAAAGAAAGTTTATCATGACTTAAGGCGATATAGCTGGAAGGCATGATGTCTAGGAACAAACTTAGCGTTTAATAATGTATTCCGTTTTGGCCAAGTGAGTAAAAGTTGTTTTCAGATAGATCTAGGGCCTCTAATCTGAAAAAACTTTGTGATAAATATACTAGATATATAAATTTAAAGCTTTGTGAAGCTTTAAAATAGCTTTGTGAATAGGTGACAAAGAGAAATGAGTAATAAATCATAACAGTAGAAGGGAGGTTTAAAGGGGACTGGAGAAATAGCTAATCATAGATTGTAATACCACAGAAATAATAAGGAGGTAATTGGGATAACAAACAAATAACCTCCACGATTACTTTTGCTGTCCAAAGTTATTTTGTTTATTTATTTATTTCGGATTAATAGGAGTGTACACATGATTAGGTTATATTGTTTGGGTTTGTTAGGTCAAGTTCAAGTAGTACTTGAGCCCTTGGGAATTCAGTCCCCTCCTTTCCCCCACTTGAATTTAATTATATTTTTCTCTCATGTGAGGGTGTAGCTATTCATCAATCAGTTTCAAATTACCATTGCATACATTGCCCAAAGTTATTTTAAATGACATTTTATTTAGGGAATTTCAGTTATATCATGCAGTCTCTATCATTTATGTATGGCAAGGTAAAGGAATTCTTGCTTGTTCTGAGGTGTCAGGAATATAAATAAAAATAATATGTGAGATATGTGGTGGACAAACTATGCTCTAAATATATGTGTATACGTTATCTCATTGTCAAAATACTCTAAACTACATCTAAGCATGAGGAAAGAATATTTTTCCCCTCAAAGTTGAACAAGCGAAAAATACACAGGGACTACTGTTTAAATTCATAGATGCCACACCAAAATTATTTATCAATTGTTATATAGGGTTATCAATAGTTATATAAATTTAGTGTGTATGTATTGAACACAAACTTTGTGGATCCTCTGTACATCATAATATTGCAAAATTCAATTTATTTAAAGAGTTACTAGTATAAATCTAAAATGTATTTTTCTAGGTACTTAAGGAACAGTACCTAGGAAACAGTACCAGCAAAGAGGCATGGGGTAGAACAAACCTATGCCTTGTCCACAAAGAACTCATAAATCGGAATTTGGGGGGGAAATTATTGTATAAAGAAAGCATTTCAGTCTTTTGCTAAGTTATTCTTGATGTTGGTATCAAAGACATACTTCTAAACCACTATACATTGGAGTGACATAGGAATGTATTTTTTAATTTTATAAACACAGAAAGCTGTATCTGCTGTCAGAAATAATTATTCATCCTGATAATATGTTGGATTTTAGGTTTGTTCTTTCAGCTAAGCAGGAAGGATCTGTATGAAGGCCCTTTCCATTTGGATGATGGAGATGTGTATTCTTTTTCAAACAGTGTAATTCCATAAAAAGGTATTAATAAAGAAGATATGCTGATATAGAACCTCTTAAAAGGTTGACCATATAACATGGCAGAGGTGAGTTAGAAGTGTATACAAATAGAGTACATAGGGACCTATGTGAAAAAAGTTTACTTTCTTGAGGAAAGAAGGATGGATTAGGACAAAACCTGAAACCTAGGTCTTAAAGAATAGGTGGATTTTTAAGAGAACAATTTTTTCAGTGGAGGAAACAGTATAAAATGTAAATTTTCAAAAAAATACCTAAGATAATTTGGTTTAATTTGGGACTTGTGACGCATTAATATCCAGGAGATGAAAATACATCTGGAATGTTCTAAAGAGAGAGACAGGGGAAAAAACGGAAGGGCAAAAAAAAAATGTATACAACAAAACAAACCTTGAAAGCTATATCTACATTAAAATCTCAATTCATTCAGTCATTTTCTTTTTTTATAGATGGAAAAGGCAATGCTGGTTATTACATGTTGGTCAAATTAACTCCTATACCACATGTAATACCAGAGCAAACTGTCAAACTGTAAATGTGCAATCACGGGCACTGACTTGCAGTGCAGTGTACTGGGCAGCAATCAGTGTGGCTTTGTCAAAGAGAAAATTGTGACAGCTGAATTTAATTTCCTTCAACGATAATGTGGCAGTCCATAGAGATATCAGAGAGGCAAGAGATGCAGTCTAGCTTTGCTTCAGCAGAACGTTGAATGTTTTTCCACGATAGTCACCAACACAGTTTTGGCCATGAGAATGTAAAATGGTAACATGAAATCTAAGCAGTCAGGGAACCACATCCAGACCCTGGCTACTCATGGTCCAACATCAGTGCAGGTAATTAAGCAATGTTTCTCACTCTTGACACTAATGACATTTTTGGACCAGATGTTTCTATATTGTATGGGCTTATTCTGTACATTGAAAGATGTTCAATTGCCTCCACTCCACTAGATAATATCAGCACACAAGTCAATAAAAAATGTCACTGTGCATTGCCAAATGTCTCCTGGGGAAAAAAAAACAGTCCCTAGTTGAAAGCGACCGAAGTGAGAAATATACTACATACTACCGTGTTTCCCCGAAAATAAGACCTACCCCCAAAATAAGCCCTAGCAGGATTTCTACGCGTTTGTTAAATATAAGCCCTACCTCAATAATAAGACCTAGTGATGGGCATGGCTATGTAGCATATCTGCATAGTGGTAAGGAAGACTGGAATACCTTTCATCTGTGAAAAGGATTGTGAATTATTTTGCCTTGTTATAAAATTTTATGAGCCTAAAATTAATTTCTTTATTATACAGGAAACTTCTTAAACGTTAGATTAATATGAACTAATATTCAAAAGATATTCAACCAGGCTATTTATAATACAATTTTACTAGAGAACAGGGGGAAAAACAGTTGTCTACAAATACGAGAATGAGCCCACTTAGTGCAGAAGATTCATCTTTCTAGCCTAACCTCATTAAAACCCGGAGAAATTTTCCACAACTGCAATAACTGTAGAAAAATTAAGAGTGTAAGAACTGCCACTCTGGCTGAAAAATTCTATAAATGCACTTTGTTAAAACTTCCTAGCTGCTCTAAATTTATTACAATGATGAATAAGACTAGGTCTGTACCCTTTAATTGTGTAATAATACACACAAAATCTGAGAGTAGACATTGTGTTGAGGATCATTTGACCCACCCTATTTGTACTTTTCTGACTCAGGAACTATACTTATATTGAACATGAAAATAAGTGTTTTATTTTGTGATGGTAATAATAATAATATACACACTATATGCCCAGTACACTATTCTCTGATTTTACTTTCTTTTGCTACTATTCCTGGTCACCCATTCCTAGGGTATACAGATCATCTAAAAAGAGCTCTGCGTTTGAAGCATTAAGAAGGGAGGTGAAATATGCCCAAACGAGATAGTTCTTTAAAATGTATAAACCTAGGTCAGCATATGCTGACCTTTACATTTAGGAAAGTAGAGTGGGAGAGAATGATGAAGCCGGAAGGCAAGCATAAGCATAAGGCTCGATGATAGAAAACACGCCTTTGCACAACCTTCCTTTTAAATGGACTGGGTGCCGCATTTTGCTCTCTCCAACATGAGTGGTAACATCAGTACATCTTCAGGGGGTTCCCGTCTGTGCCCAAACAGCAGCAGTTTCCAGTTCTCAGACAAAATGATAGGTAATATAGAAATATTTAGCAGCCTGTCCATTCATGATGCCCTTAATAATGTGTTACCAAAATGACCCATCATTTATCACCCTCCCCTCTATCCTCCACTGCCGCCCCATGGAGATAAAATATGCAGGTTCAATGAAAAGGCTCAATAATTTCTATTGCTTTAAAACACTTAAGAAATATAAAAGATAAAAGAAGAGTGATCTGTAAAAAAGTAAATTCTAATGATGCCACGCATAAAAAATACTTTCAATACTGGTAAAAACATTGAACATAAATCCATTATGTATTGTGATAGGGCATGGTGCCTCACATGTATAAAATAAAACATCAAAATTCTTCAAGTAGAGTTCTGTAGAATAGTTTCCTAACTGTTTCCATGGATCAAAACATCAGATGAGCACCATCATGATCCTATGAGAATATCTCTGAATTGCTAAAAATTATAGACATCTTTATCAATAAACAGTCTTTAATCTCCATGGCAATGAATGAGAATTTTACTCTTTGCAAATGTAATTTAAATTGTTTTCAGTAAGTAGCTTTTCTCTAATTCTAAGCTTCTAGTGGCACGAAAAATGTGAGAAACTAAATTCCAGGAGCATATTAATAAGAGAATGAATATAAAGTAATAGAATGTACTTAAAAGTGGCACCTTTACAAGATATTTCTCAAAATCTAGTAGTATAGACAAACTCTTCTCCAATGAACGTTACGGAAATGGCACTCCCTGTTCCCTCGGACACAGTGAAGCTTTCCTTAATGCACCTCTTGTCCCAGTTTGTTTGTTTTCTTGCTGAAAGTCATTGCTCTTGGGCTGAGCAGTCAAGCAGAAAACTAGTTTCTACCTCACTGGACAGAAGCATTAGAGACGCCAGCCTGTGTGACATTTATTGCCTTAGATTTTCTGGAAAATCTCAAAGAGATTAATTTCTTTCCTTTCCTAAAATCTGTGTAAAGTATCTTAGAAACCCCTCTTAGAAGTTTTTTAGGGTGAACATTTTTGATGTCTCTGTGTGTGTATATTTCTCCCTCACTTCCTCTCTTCTCCGTTTCCTATTAAGTCAGAGGCTAAAGAAGGGACAAAGCATATTCTGTTCATATGAGTCTCTGACATAGTTCACTGTAATGGCCAAATATGTGGAATTCTGTTTCCTTTTCCTCTCTGGAACCTGCTCTATTCGACTGTCAGAGACATATCTAGAGTTTAAGAGGAATATTCATATTCTCTAACCAATCTGCTCAGAGTAGTTTTCACTTAGAGTGCTTGAGTGAAAGATTAATTCTTCCTACAACCCAGTACTGATAAATGGCCTGATCTAGTACTACATTTAGGACGAAATGCACACTGCCTTGGAGGTTTTCAATCTGTCATTCTAAATATTTATGTCATAAGTATAAATGTGAAGTAGTTATCACACATACGATCCTGGCTAATTCTTTCTCTTCCAGGAGATAACCAACCATCCTTTTTCTCAACCTGTTAATTATCGCTTTGTCAATAAGCGGTGCTTGCCCCTTTCTAGAACAATCTATGTACGCACTCAAGCTTTCAAATTCTCAGTCTTTCTTCGTTGAGAGTCATAAGTCATAATTGGAAAATGAAAGGCGCCTTTCTCATGTGTTTTCTTCTCCAAGCCATTTCTCAGACACCACAATCGGCATGGCAATCCTTTTCTTATTGCTCAAATTTCTCTACTCATGATTATATGGCATCCAGATTGTTTTCCCATGATTTCAAAGATGTGCTATATACTACTCACCAGCCCATCTTATTCAGTCTTTCTCTTTATTATGGTCTTTCAAATCTCACAATTTACAAAAATTGCTTATAATCTCCCTGCTTGGTTTTTCCTGCCTGGCACCTTTAGACATACCAATTAATAATAGCATTCCTTACATATATTTTTCAATACATTTAATTGCATTAAATATTAATAGAATTCCCTTACATCAATATATTATTACACACATTTAATGTAAGTATTTTATACCTGTCTTCAGGTGCCTATTATATTTTTAACTAGAATATACAACGGTTCAAAAAAGGAAGATTCAGCTTTATGGTAAACACATGCTATGGCTTATTTGTTTTTAACTTAAAAAAAAGAGAAGGGGCAATTTAAATGTACTTCTCAAGCCCGTAAAAATCATTGATTAAATTTGAGTGTCACTCAATCAAAACGTGTTTTTTTATCTACGTATACAAGTGAAAACAGTCCTCAAGTGCACGGGCTATTTATTTCAATGAGCATATTATGTTTTGGAGGTGGGTACAGGAAAGCCATGCTGACCAATTTTTTAAAGACAGAATTTGTAATTTAGAATAGCATTATTGAATGATATATATAGGTTTCAAATATTTATAAATTTGAGTGTCACATAATATTGTGATTTGCATAGACACATTTGCTATTTTTACCTTAAGTAAATGTTTAAACAAAAGAATAATATGTTTGCTAACTAAGGGCACTGCTAAATGGAAACATTCTTCTAAAAGGGTTAGTGTAACAAATAAAATGTGTTATACTTTGTCAGTAATTTAAGTCAATTTGTAGATAATGTCTCCTTTATTTATATAACAGTGCCCACTCAGTCCATATTTGAGGACTACCAGGAAAAGTATGTAAGTTAAAAAACAGTTAAAAACCTTCTTAGAAAAATAAAAAATATAAAAATAAACAAAAATAGTTAAAAATGGTGTAATGAAGTTAAGTGGCAAGTGAAACAAGGACATCTTATACAGGGGTATTAAGAACTAAAGTGAGATAATTCTGAAATGGAGCAGTAAGAGGTTACTAGAAGCACAGGTGGAAGGATCAGGATGAAAACGCTTATTCACACGGCCCCTTTACCATCCTGGACAGGTGTCACACAGAGGCGGATTTAGACACATTTTTTTTTGTTGTTATTAAAAATAGTATGAAATTTACTAAAATTTTTGACTTCTACCAAATTGCATGAGAGGTTTAGAATAACACAAAGGCACTGGACTCATTTCAACAAAAGTAGAAACTAATGTCTAAAAGCGTTACAGTTGAATACCTGAACTCTCATTTCTGTGGCAGATAATTTTTTTTTCTTTCTTTCTTTTTTTTTGCAGTTTTTGGCCAGGGCCAGGTTTGAACCTGCCATCTCTGGTATACGGGGCTGGCGCCCTACTCCTTTGAACCATAGGCGCTGCCCTGGAGGATAATTTCTTAACTAAAAAATTATAACCCCAGTCTTTCAGTCTAATTTGGTTCCCAAATATACTGGGATAATACATTTTGGGAATTACAGTTACTATGTGATATGCTTTTTACTGGATGATATAAAAATCAGGAATGAATCCAAAAATTGTTTGACTTGTTTGGCAATCACATCGATGAAGCTTCAGTATTAATATCTTAGTAATGAACTTAACATAACATTTTTGTGGTGTGGTTTCTTAGGGTGGAGGGGGATATAGCAAAAACTGAAATCATATGGAACACTTAGAGTTATAAGAAAGAAGAAAAAGAGAAAGCACAGTAAAAGAAAAAGGGGAAGACACAGAAAAATTAATGCCGGGAAAGGAAGGCAGAAGGACGATTTGGGGTATTACAGAAACATTACTAAAATCAAGGTCAACACAGCAGCATTGGATGTAGAAATTGGGAAATTAATTTTATACTTTTGAAATGCTAGGTCTTAAAAAGTACATTTTTTATCTCAAATTTCATATTATTTATGTACTCACAAATATTTTAATATATGTTACAATGCAACTAGCCATATTTTCACGATACAAATGTCTATTATTGATAGATAATATATATTTTATGACTTAAAATTTATATTTTATTGGATATATATTAAAATCCTACTTGGGTATCATGCTTTTGGAGAATTTAAAGGCATTTAGAAATCTTGTTAGTTCCTAATTATTTCAAACACCTAAATCTTCCTTATATTCCTGCCTGTAAAGCGAAGTCTTCACAGTCCACAGTGTCACTCCCTGTACTCCTGTGTGACTCAGCACTGTTTGTGACTTCAGGGAAAAAAATCAAGGAATAAATTATCTCCCCTTATGAGAGAGAAATACAGACATTAAATCATGAAGTATTAATTACAAATGTGCTATAAAACAGGACGAGGAGAGGGGCCACTAAGTGTCTCCAAGTCCAGACTCAAGTGAGGGTGTAGGATGTTCAGTAATTTACACACAGTTGGGGCACACAGAGCAAGAGGGAGGATTGCAAGGGAGGGTCTGGAAGGGTCCCTGTAAGCCATATTGATAACTTGTCAATTCAGTATAATTTCAGCGGGAGCCATTGAACAGAAAAGACAGGACGGATAAAACTGACATATGAAAAGCTGTCTCTGGCCGAACTGCAGGATGAACAGGATGGGAATAAAGATCAAAATAGGAAAATAAGATTGGTTTTAATGGTCCAAGAGAGAAAGACAGTGCGCTGTAGAAAACAGACTGACAGTCGGGGCATCAGATTTAGGACAGATAGAAAATTAAGGATTTCAGAATTTGTTTGCTGTTATCTCATTTCACCTTATAGGGTGAACACTATTATTTTACCCACTTTATAAATGAGAAAATGTAAGCAGAGCAAAGTTATGTGAATTCCCTCAAGTACACACTAGTATAATATGGCACAGAAGATTTGAATGGGCAAAATCAGGAGTTTTGAACTAAAGCATTTTTAAAATCATGTTCTTAAATACAGCATTTTGGATGGAAGATTTGTAAAAGTCAGAGCTGTAAAAAATTGCCTGAGAATTTAGTGGCTTAAAGAAAATCATTTTTGGCTTCTTGCATTTTCTGTGGGTCAGCAATGGCCACAGCATGGCCTATCTGTGTCCTCTTTTCTCACAAGACTGTGATAAAGTCACCATTCAAGGCTGCGGTATCATCGAAGGTCATACCCAGGGAAGACCCTACTTCTACACTGGGGCTGTTGTACTTGGGGCTCAGTTCCTTGTTGACCTCTTTTGTTACCTCCTAGGTGGGCCCTCATAGAGCAGCTCTCAGTTTGGGGGTTGCCTATCAAAGCAAGCAAGGCAGCCAGAGAAAGAGAATACAAGAAAGATGGGAGGGGCTCGGCGCCTGTGGCTCAATCGGCTAAGGCGCCAGCCAAGTACACCTAAGGTGGCGGGTTCGAATCCCCGGCCCGGGCCCGCCAAACAACGATGGCTGCAACCAAAAAATGGCCGGGCGTTGTGGCGGGCACCTGTGGTCCCAGCTACTTGGGAGGCAGAGGCAGGAGCCTCGCTTGAGCCCAGGAGTTGGAGGTTGCTATGAGCTGTGGTGCCATGGCACTCTACCCAGGGGGATAGCTTGAAGCTCAGTCTCAAAAAAAAAGAAAGATGGGAGAAATTGTCTTTTGTAACTTCTAATCTTGGAAGTGA
>CAUYQV010057521.1:0-13830 GCA_963574575.1 Galagoides demidoff | reverse complement strand
TTTTTTTTTTGAGACAGAGCCTGAAGCTGTCCCCCTGGGTAGAGTGCCATGGCATCACAGCTCACAGCAACCTTCAACTCCTGGGCTCAAGCAAGTCTCCTGCCTCTGCCTCCAAGTAGCTGGGACCACAGGCACCCACCACAATGCCTGGCTGTTTTTTGGTTGCAGCCATCATTGTTGTTTGGCGGGCCCAGGCTGGATTTGAACCTGCCACCTTAGATGTATATGGCTGGCACCTCAGCCACTTGAGCCACAGGCGCTGAGCCCATCTATCAGATTTTTACTGGCTTTGTCATCTACCCTTTGCCAGATTTTTTTTTCTTTTTTGTATTTTTAAAATGATCTTTGCAAGTTCAACGGTTTGTCCAAAAACACAAGAGTAGTAAGTAAAAGAGATATAGTGAAATTCCTTACTGGTACATTAAATGGGAAGGTTTCTGAAATAATTTGGAAGATCCTATATAGCTAACTTGATAAGAGTTCTGGGTCAGGTTGCAAGAGTACAAATATTTCCTAATTCAGCTGTGACTGATTCTGCTTGTTGCTTCTGGACTAATTATCAGCAAGGACAATTACTTTTCTTAGAGTACTCTATCGAATTGCCCAAGATTGTTAATTTTTTTAAAAAATTAACTTCTGTTATTATAATAGTAATAACTGAGGTTTATTGAATACTTACTTTGCGGTACATCAGTTTTTTTTCACATGTTGCCATCAAATTTTCAAAACAGCTTTGTAGAGTCCATATTTTACAGGTGAGAAAACTCAGGCATAGAGAGATTACATACCTTTCTTGAGGTCATACTGCTATGTGATGACAAAGCTGGGATTAAAACTCAGGCACATTATTAGTCACACTGAGAATTGTGTGGTTAATAATACACTAAAAATATACTTTTGGATTTGAATAAATTACTAATGTTGATAGTTAATAGGATTTCAGGAAAAGAATAAACTTGTTACTCTCCAAGGAAAGGAGAAAGAGGAACACTGTTCATTGGGAGTCTTGTTGTAATTTATAAAACTCAATACAAACTAGTTAAAGCAGAAAAAAGTAAGCATTGGTTTCTGACTGAGAAATCCCGGAGGGAAGCCAGCCTTGAAAAGCCAGATGTCTTCATCAGTTCTGTCCATCTGTCTAGTTGGCTCTCTTTGGGCCGTATTTAGCATACTACTGATGAACTTCTCCTTGGAGTGTAATGTGGAGTATGTACTTGGAATTCGTGCTGATTGGAAAACAAGGCTGCAGATAGCTCTAGATTTGTTTTATCCCTGCTTAACACTTGTAAGGAAAAAAAGATATCAGAGAAGGATATGGTCCCCATTTGGATGAGCCAGCTGATCTCTGACACTAAAGAGGAGGATGGAGGATATAATCAACCAGCTGAGCCTGGTTGTCTTATGCTAATTCCTCTTGGGACAGAACACCCCAAATTAAGCCCCATATTGAGACATGATCAATGGTAAGCTAAACACCACTGGATATTTTATTTGTAATCTAAGTTTTATCAGAACTTTGTCATTTAGTAATTGATGTCCGCATTTTCTGGATGAGGAAGCTAAAGACCAGAGAGCTTTTCAGGTAAACTGCCCAAGATCTAAGACTTGACTAACAAAACCAGAGTAATAGGTAAATGCAGGTCTGCAGAGCTGTCTGAGGGAAACTTTACTACACCAAGTGTTTAGCCTGGAGGAGTGAAAATTGATTTTTGTTATAGTGAAGATGAAAGTCAATTAGGTAACATTTCTGAGAAAAGAAAGTAAAATTAATGACACTCTGAAAAGGGTAGATTTTAATAAGTTGAATAAATTTTTAATAATTTATTTTGAAGAAAATTGGAAAGAGTTTGCCAGTGTCTGGATCCCATTAAAAATTTTTAGCCCATAAAGTTTTTATTGAATTTTGTAGCCTATTGATACCTGAATGAAGTACCTTTTGTAATTACAAAATCTTTTTCTCTCAGAATTTAACCCAGTACAACAGCCACAGTTAAATGAAAAAGTATTGAAAGATAAGCGTAAAAAGCTGCGTGAAACCTTTGAACGTATTCTACGACTCTATGAAAAAGAGAATCCAGATATTTACAAAGAATTGCGAAAGTTGGAAGTAGAATATGAACAGAAGAGAGCTCAACTTAGCCAGTATTTTGATGCTGTCAAGGTAATCAAGTTTCTTTTCAGAGATAAACTAAAATGTTACACAGATTGGATATTCTTATGTAAAATGCTTGCACCAGAAGTGTTTTGGATTTGGAATCTTTTTATATTTTGGAACATTTTCAAATACATAATGAGGTATCTTAGGGAAGGATCCAAGTCTATACATGAAATTATTTGTATTTCATATACACATAGCCTGAAGATACTTTTTTTATACAATATTTTAAATGATTTTTTTTCATGACACAAAACTTTGGTTGCGACCCATCATCTGAGTTCAAGTATGGAATTCTCCGTTTCTGGCGTCATGTCCATGCTCAGAGAGTTTCAAATTATGTAGCATTTGGGATTTTCAGATTAGGGTAGTGAGTAATTAGAATGTATTGTATTTCTCCAATTGAGAAATATAGAAATAAAGAAATATTTATTCCTTTAATAAAAAGGAATTGTGTGCTAATACTCAGAACAACATGGAATAAAAAAGGAAGAAACATGATAAATCTTGAAAATACGCTAAGGTTTTATAGTTTGATTCCATTTTTATGACGTTCTGTAACAGACAAAACTGATGTGTGCAGGGAAGAAAATTATAGCAGGGATTGGCTTGGGATGGTGTTAGAGATTGGGAAGGAGTGTGAGCCGTAAGCATTTGTCAGAACTCACTGAATTTGTCCATTTCATTGTAAATTTTACCTTAAAGTAAAAGTGGGAAAAAATCAAATAGTGGAATTTTTGGAAGGCAGGTGATATGGGTTTCATTTTACAGATAAGTACACTTAAAGTAACTTGCTTAGTTTCCTATAGCTAATAAGATAGAAATTCAACACAGGCAACCTGACTATAGAGCCCAGGCCCTATCACTGAACGTACATTATTGTTAATTGACACGTATTATTGACAGTTGACTATCACTCAGGGTGTCAAATAGGTTAACTTTGGTGCTAGATACTTTTAACAATAGGATTTCTCTTAACAGCTATTTCAAATTATGTCCAAAAAGAATTTGCTGATAATAGGGGGAGAAAAACAGCTGCATTTTGGTTTTTGTAAAGATTTCTCTCAATTTTTAACAGGATTAGGACATTCTAGCCTTGTTTTTTGGTGATAATTTATGTTAGTTGGATAAGAAATCCCAGTTTTGAAATAGTAACATGTCATTTTTAGTGTTGAGTATGTGGATTCCTTTATTTACCAAACTATTGAAAGGTTCTTTCTGTTTCAGAATGCTCAGCATGTGGAAGTGGAGAGTATTCCTTTGCCAGATATGCCACATGCACCTTCAAACATTTTGATCCAGGACATTCCACTTCCTGGTGCCCAGCCACCCTCTATTCTTAAGAAAACCTCAGCCTATGGGTAAGGAAGCAGTATCTTCAGAGAACATTTATTAAAAGAACATCTTAAGGCCAGGCATAGTGGCTCACACTTGTAAGCCTAGCACTCTGGGAATTGAGGCAGGTAGATTGCCTAAGCTCAGGAGTTAAGAGACCAGCCTGAGCCAGAATGAGACCCTGTCTCTATAAAATAGCCAGACCTTGTGGTGAACACCTATAGTCCCAGTTACTTAGGAGGCTGAGGCAAGAGGATCACATTAGCCCAAGAGTTTGAGGTTGCTATGAGCTATGACACTACACAGTACTCCACCAAGGGTGACAAAGTGAGACACTATCCCAAAAAAAACATATTAACTGTCCAGCACCAAAATGGATGAGCTGGGAAATAAAAGACATTGTGGATGTAAGCAGTGATGTTTGATTAAATATGAAATAAAAAATCCCTTGAAAATTGTTTCAAAGAGGAAGTAAATATTATCATTATTAAGTGATAACTGAAATTTTTTTTTTACAGACCTCCAACGCGGGCAGTTTCTATCCTTCCTCTTCTTGGACATGGTGTTCCACGTTTGCCCCCAGGCAGAAAACCTCCTGGCCCTCCCCCTGGTCCACCTCCTCCTCAAGTCTTGCAGATGTATGGCCGTAAAGTGGGCTTTGCCCTAGATCTTCCTTCTCGTAGACGAGACGAAGACATGTTATATAGTCCTGAACTTGGTAAGGAATAACAATTCCTTTTGCTCTTCTAACCAGTTCACTATCTTTTTTTATGCTGGTCCTGTTTAACATTGTTCACCGCCCTCAGAACTTAGGAAATAAATGAGAGTATTGTGTACATGCTAATGTACATACAGATGGAGAAATCATAGAATCTACTGAAGTAGAAGCATCACATATAAGGGAAGTATAGAGATACGTATTGCGTTTTAAATTAGGCTTTTTTTAGAGACTCCATTCTCTTGCTACCAATCCCTTAAGGCTTGGATACCTGTTTGCCTTTTAATTTTTTCGTCATCAGACTAGAGTATCATTAAATATATTCAGTGTAACTGCATACATATATACATACTACATATATACGTGTTGTTGCCAAATGAAGATATTGTCAGACCGTATGCAAAGCTATATACTGGAATTTTTTTAACCAATTAAGTTGTTGTATTCTGCATTAAATAGCAAAAGTTTTTGTGCTTCTGGGTAACATGTAGTAAAGGATCCAATTATATTACTTGCTCCATGATCACTCCCATTTTCAGCTCAGCGGGGTCATGATGATGATGTTTCCAGCACCAGTGAAGATGATGGCTATCCTGAGGACATGGATCAGGATAAGCATGATGACAGTACTGATGACAGTGACACTGACAGATCAGATGGAGAAAGTGACGGGGATGAGTTTGTACACCGTGATGATGAAAGAGACAACAATGAAGAAAAAAAGTCAGGTATGTGCAGATGAAAATTCTTTGGTAATAAAGATCACACAAGCTAACGCTCCTAATGACTAGTGAATATATGAAAGCAATTTTGAACTTCTTGAAAGGAGGATCATAGCTGCATTCATCTTTATATCTTAAAATTTTAAAGGTTTTGACACATAATGAGTTCTAAATGGATGTTTTGAGGAAAAAGATTAAATGGTGTATATAAAAGTCTGTAATAAAGTCTTCTTTGGGGGGAAGATAATAGCTATTAAGCAGAAGGCTATTCTTTCCTGTAACGTACCTATGTTACAGAATAACCATATTGAGAAAACCATATTCATATTATTGTCATTATTTTTTAATGTATATTTTAAATGTCTACATTTGAAACCCTTTCATTATATTTAAATGAACCAGGACCAAATTTATATTTATAATTCAGCTACCCCTATGAGTGTAATCATGAAAATATACTGTATCCATAATGTATGTTACCTGTGTATCTGATTATTGCCTATTCAGATTGAGTTACTTGCATTCTTTAAAAAGTATTTAAGACATTTTTCAAAAGAAAAAATGTAAAAATTATAATAATTATTGACCAGTGCAAACTTTGTACTAGTTCTATCAAACCTCAGAAGTTTGGGGATTGTGTTTGATGCCTACAACTTGGAACTTAATATATAATGCTACTATTAGTATTTATAATGATGACAGATTTTTCTCCTGCTTTATCTTAAGAATTGTGGTTGCAAATGAAAAAGTTAAAAAGAATAGATGGAGAGAACTGGTAATGAAAACTTGGGTAGCAACTAGTACTAGAAAGTACAAAGCCCTTAGAACCACAGCAGCTCCATTTTTCTCTGGAACTACATGATTTCTCACCTTTTTTCTGCCAACTTTTTTTCTGATATATAGTCAGCACACACATGCTAAAAATGGCTGTTTCAACAATCAGTTGATCTTCATTCAGCTAATATTTATTGATTTTTTTTTTTTTAACTATACACAGGCATTTTTCTAGGCAATAGAGATATAGAGTAAACAAAATTAAAACCCTGCCCTGGCTGAGCGCAGTGGTGACTCATGCCTATAAAACCTAGCATGCTGGGAGGCCAAGGCAGGTGGATTGCCTGAGCTCACAGGTTCAAAACCAGCCTGAACCAGAGCAAGACCCCTATCTCTAAAAATAGCTGGGCATTGTGGCGGGCTGTAGTCCCAGCTACTTGGGAGGCTGAGGCAAGAGATTGGCTTGAGCCCAAGAGTTTCAGATTAGCAGCTATGAGCTGTGACCCCAGGGCACTGTACCAGGGGGCAAGAAAGGGAAATTTTTTCTAAAATAAAAAATAAAGCCTTGCCCATTAGGAACTATTATTCTCCTATAAATGTTTACGCACTAAGAATGCTCCTAATATTGTATTATTAACGTGATGTTTAATAGTGTCTAATGGATAGCCTTTGTCAGGTTAAGAAGTTTCTGTTTGGGGTAAGAGTTGTCTTTATCATAAATAACTTTTTTTTTCCCCCTTAGTAGAGACAGAGTCTCACTTTATTACCCTCAATAGAGTGCCATAGCATCACACAGCTCACAGCAATCTCCAACTCCTGGGCTTAAATGATCTTGCCTCAGCCTCCGGAGTAGCTGGGACTACAGGCACCCCCCATAGCACCCGGCTATTTTTTAGGTGAAGTCTGGCCGGGGCTGGGTTTGAACCCTCCACCCTTGGTATATGGGGCCAGCGCCCTACTCACTGAGCCACAGACACTGCCCATCATAAATAACTTTTTAAACATCCGTTAAGGTGTTATTATAAGTGTTTTCCTTTGTAAGTCGTTTTTTGTGAATACATTACTGGCTTTTCTAATATTAAACCGTCTTATGTTTGTGAGACCAACCATATGTTCTTACGATGTAGTTTCCTTTTAAAGCACTGTTGGGTTCAATTTGCTTGTATTTTATATTGACCAGGAGGTTAGTTTTGGAATCAAGATTATGCAAGCTTCATGAGTTGGATAGCATGCCATCTTTTCTTATGTCTTTGTTAGGAGATTTCTATAACTTAATATTTCCTGAATTTCCTCATAAAATTATTTGTTGTTTAAGGGGGTAGATCTTGGGCTACCATTTCAACTTTCTTATTCTGCACTTACCACTTCTTTGGCCAATTTTAGTAATTTGTAATTTTCTAGAAACTTGTCTTTGTATCTGGGTGTTCATTTGTATTAGCATAAAGATACTAATAGTAATGTTACTTTTTTTAATTTATAAATCTTAAATTGCATAGCATGTGTTTACCTCTAGTTGACATTCCATGTACTATCATTAATATGGCTGTCTCCTGCACTTCTGCCACGTAGTGAGTAGCAATCGTATTTAGTACTTTATAATGTTTGTTATGTAGGAAAAGAAACATTTACTGAATTCTGTTGATCTCAGTCTTCCCTATGCCCTCCCCCTTCCATTTAGGTCTAAGTGTACGATTTGCAGATATGCCAGGAAAATCAAGGAAAAAAAAGAAGAACATGAAGGAGCTAACTCCTCTTCAAGCCATGATGCTTCGCATGGCAGGTAAGGAAGGGAAAGACTAGTGATCACCTTTAGGTATTCCCTCCTGCCAATTGCTTTACATACATTTTTCCATTTAGTATCTCAGCAGATCTGAAGAAGTCTTTGCTTTATAAAAATTAAAATTGCCTACCTCCTAAAGTTTGGAGCCATTAGGTAGGTTCCCAAAATTACACAGCTAGTAGATGGTTAAGTTATCATTTGGATCTTGCTTTTTCTTATTCTAAAGCTTGAGTTAATTCCTCTATGCTACAGTAGCATAGGTGAGGAGAATACTATTTAATCTTCCACAACTGCGTATTTTGTTGAAGACTGCTTGATATTAAATTTTAAGAACACCTGTACTAAGCATGTCTCTTTAGTCATTGCTGTTCTTCAGGCTATAAAAAAACGAATCAACTCCAATTACCTGCTTTAAAATTTCAGGTCAGGAAATCCCTGAGGAGGGACGGGAAGTAGAGGAATTTTCAGAGGACGATGATGAGGATGATTCTGATGACTCTGAAGCAGAAAAACAATCACAGAAACAGCATAAAGAGGAAGCTCATTCTGATGGCACATCTACTGCTTCTTCCCAGCAGCAGGCTCCCCCACAGTCTGTTCCTCCTTCTCAGATACAAGCACCTCCCATGCCAGGACCACCTCCTCTTGGACCACCACCTGCTCCACCTTTACGGCCTCCTGGACCACCTACAGGCCTTCCTCCAGGACCACCTCCAGGTAAGCACTTACATGATGTGAATAAAGTTTAAATGAGGTGAAACTGAAGTCATTCCAGAAAATATCATGCATCATTAGTATTGATGTTTCTTGTACAACAGCTACCTGTTTTTCTCTAGGTTTTCTTTCCCTTTCTCAGGGCTCTTCTTTCTGATTATAGCAGGCAGAAACTTGCGCATGTAACTGATTGTTTTTTTAGAATCACTTTTTAATATGACAGGTTGGCCCAATTCTAAATTTGTAGCTGGTGAGACTAGCGCACAGTTAATGTTAGGAATTGTTGATTGTGTCAGTGTAATCTTTATGGTTTTTTGTATTAAAATAGACCTATTAACCTGAAAACACATATGTATTTTTTTAGTTGTAGTTTGTTTATAGAAACAAAGGTGATCAGTCTATCAGGTGTTCACCTTGAAAGTGTAAGGAGTTTGTTCATAATTTGAAACAGGAAGAACTTTTCAGCTATTTGTAATTTTAGTTGTTCATCCTATAGTCCAATTAAGTTTTCTTCAATTGAGCTAAGTGAATTAGTGCAAAGTTATCAATCTGTGCCTTTCTTAGTGGTCCTTATCTACATGGTAATGAGATTCAGGGGAATCCTTAAAGCCTGATGCTTAATAGTCCACTTTCAGCTTAATCACCAGCCCTGCAGAGCTGTGATTGAGTATGTTTTTTGTCAGTGCTAGGAAATAAAAATAAATGATCCATAAGAAATTCAATACTGGGCCAGGTGCAGTGTCTCATGCCTGTAATCCTAGCACTCTTGGAGGCCAAGGTGGGTGGATTGCCTGAGCTCACAGGTGTAAGACCTTGTCTCTAAAAATAGCCAGGCTATTGGGAAGCTGAGGCAAGAGAATCGTTTGAGCCCAAGAGTTTGAGGTTGCTGTGAGCTATGACACCACGGCATTCTACCAAGGTTGACAGAGTGGAAACTCTGTCAAAAAAACCCAAAAATCCAATACCTTTTTTCTGGCGCTCAGATATTTGTTTAATGAATTCTGTTTCTATGCATGTTTCATTAAGCTCTTGAAGTTAATTGTGATTATTACAAGTTGAAGTGATAAGTCAAACCATATTGGTGTTATACCTTAATTATTGCTTAATGTTTATTTGTTTGACATTAATTTATCATTTTTCTCTGTTAAGGAGCTCCTCCATTCCTGAGACCGCCTGGAATGCCAGGACTCCGAGGGCCTTTACCCCGACTTTTACCTCCAGGGCCACCACCAGGCCGGCCCCCTGGCCCTCCCCCAGGTCCACCTCCAGGTTTGCCTCCTGGCCCTCCTCCTCGGGGACCTCCACCAAGGCTACCTCCCCCTGCACCTCCAGGTGAAGCTTTCAATTTCTGTAGCAAAAACTTCCATTTGCTCTAAGACACATTATCAGATTTTAATACTCTGAAATCCTGAGATATCTTAAATCATTGGTGGTTTTTAATTTCTGTTGGCTTGGATTGATGTAGAATTTTTCCAGTTGGTATTTCTATTTGATTCTGTTCATCATGGCAAAGACTTCTCTCAACCAGAAGAATTGATTGAATTCTCTATTTGAAATTCTCTATTTTTGTTTTAGTTGTAGTCATGAAGATGTTCCATGCATCTTCATGAGTGCCAACTTAAAGTTTAAAATCATGGGAAAGATTTTTTTTCTCCTTAATTTACCCAGTGTCAAGATTAAACATGTAGATTTTCTTGTGGACTTACTTAATATGGCAGGTAAATTTCTGGTTTACTACACTAAATGACCCAGTTTAATACGTAGGTCTACTTTTAAGTGCCTCTGCTTGGGCTGTTTCTATTTTGTCATAGTGCTACATAGACTAATTATGAGTCTAAACATTAGCATCTTAGATTTGATGAAATATAGTACTTTAAAGTGGCATTTGAAGAACTAAAATCTGCCATTTGGGGTATATATGGATTATATGTCTGAACCATCAATAGGACATGAATTCTTTTCTAGCAGTCATGATAGATTGTGATCAGATACATTCTTTCATTCCATGTACATTTGATGATCAAGTTAAAATGTTATTTCTAGCCCATTGAGTTACTTTTTTTGCAGGGGGACTGATATGGAAATAAGTAGATAATACATAGAGATCAACCTCCTGATCTTGACCTTAATAATTTCTGCACAATACAGCTAGAGTAGAATCTTGAACTGTCAAAGTTGAAGTAGTGTTTGCAACTGGTTGGTAGTTATCAATTTTATTTTATATTTTAAAATAGGACATTGGCTTGGCGCCTGTGGCTCAATCGGCTAAGGCACCAGCCACGTACACCTAAGGTAGCGGGTTCAAATCCCTAGCCCAGGCCCGCCAAACAACAATGATGGCTGCAACCAAAAAAAAAAAAAAAAAATGGCCGGGCGTTGTGACAGGTGCCTGTGGTCCCAGCTACTTGGCAGGCGGAGGCAGGAGACTCGCTTGAGCCCAGGAGTTGGAGGTTGCTGTGAGCTGTGATGCCATGGCACTCTACCCAGGGGGTTAGCTTGAGGCTCATTATTTAAAGAGGCTAAACCCATATTGCTTTAAGTACAGGAATATAGGCTGAAAGTGAATATCGTTTTATAATAAAGTGTTTCTTACTACCAGAATATATTTCTGAGTTTCAAATAGCCAGCAGCATGAATTCAACTTACTTTTCTCTAAATTGTTACCGATTTTTTAAGAATTGTCAATCTATATTTAAACAACCTTAATAGTAGTTAAATTTTATTAGTTCTGTGGTGTTCATCCTGCCTGTTTTCTTTTTCATTCAGGTATCCCTCCACCACGTCCTGGCATGATGCGCCCACCTTTGGTGCCTCCACTTGGACCTGCCCCCCCTGGGCTTTTCCCACCAGCTCCCTTGCCGAACCCTGGGGTTTTAAGTGCCCCACCCAACTTGATTCAGCGACCCAAGGCGGATGATACAAGTGCAGCCACCATTGAGAAGAAAGCCACGGCAACCATCAGTGCCAAGCCACAGATCACTAATCCTAAGGCAGAGATTACTCGATTTGTGCCCACTGCACTGAGAGTACGTCGAGAGAATAAAGGGGCTACTTCCATTCCCCAAAGAAAGTCAGAGGATGATTCTGCTGTGCCTCTTGCCAAAGCAGCCCCAAAATCTGGTCCTTCTGTTCCTGTCTCAGTACAAACTAAAGATGATGTATATGAAGCTTTCATGAAAGAGATGGAAGGGCTACTGTGACAACTTTTGATGCCAGACCAGGCTCCTGTTCTCAACAGTGGCCCGTGAAGAAAGAAGCTCTTGTTAAACTTAGCTGAAAGAGCTACTTCTACTGTCAGGGTATTTTCTAATTTCAGTTCAAGGAATATCCTAAAGTTTAGCTTTGTTGAGAATTTCCTGCATATAAGAGAGAGTATTTCATTCAGAATAGCTTGGTTATTGAAGCAGTGCTGCTAACATCATTCCCTGTCACACCACCATTTCAATCCCATTTCTTCCCCTTCTCCAGTTCTTTGGAAATTTGTGATCAGGGGGATCTTAGTTTCTTATTTGTTTTGACTCTCTTCTTGTGTGCTGTGGGCACTGGAGTAGAGATTTCTGAAAACCCAGTTTATTTCATCTTGCCTTTTGTGTTTTGAGTTATTTTTAATATTTTCCTGTAAATATTTTGTAATATTTTACTTGTAGTGAAATGAACCACAATGTCATTTCCTAGTACAAAGCAGGATATGTGGGAAGAAAATGTACAATTCTTTGATTAAAATTATTTCCCACTCATTTAAACTTTGAGTGTTTCCTGGAAAAAATAAATAAATGTTCTACACCAAGATACTCTGTGTTACTAAAATGTGTAAACATACCTGTTTTATGGGCAGAAAAGAGCAAGTATTTAAAACTTGGGTTTTAAAGAATTATTCTGCCATGGAATGAAAATCTTAGGGAAAACTTGGTAAAAAATAAATTTTAAGGAATAAAAAAGGAATAATTATTTTTCTTTCAGATTATTATATTAGCTTTAGGGAAATAGAGATGATTTACAAAGAGTATTGACTTAGGTTTTGTTGCTTAGAAGGTAGTCTTATCCTCAGTGATTACTTATTTCTTCTAGACCTTTCTAAACTGATATTAGTTGAATGGCAAAGCCTTTTATAAGCCATTTCTGCTGAACAATTAAAGAATTAGAAAAGGTTAACTTTTTTCTTTTTTGGATTTGTAGGTTTTATATGCTTTCATGTTGAAATGTTAACGGATTTAAGAATTCTTAACACGGGGCAGCGCCTATGACTCAGTGAGTAGGGCACCGGCCCCATATACCAAGGGTGGCGGGCTCAAACCCGACCTGGCCCAAGTACAACAAAAAATAGCCAGGTGTTGTGGTGGGCACCTGTAGTCCCATCTACTCAGGATGCTGAGGCAAGAGAATTGCCTAAGCCCAAGAGCTGGAGGTTGCTGTGAGATGTGATGCCATGACACTACTGAGGGCGACAAAGTGACACTCTTGTCTCTTAAAAAAAAAAGAATGGGGCGGCGCCTGTGGCTCAAGGAGTAGGGTACCAGCCCCATATGCCAGACGTGGTGGGTTCAAACCCAGCCCTGGCAAAAACTGACTACTGTTTAACACTACTGACTTGGGTTTCTTTTTTAAAATCTACTATAGGAGGTACTGTTTTCTTTACAAAATCCTTTAATAACTAACTTACCCGCCAAATAACCCAGGGAGATGACTTTTCACAGGAATTGCCCCGATTTTACACTTCTGAGTGTTGAAATTTAAAAAAGACTTGTGATTTATCTAGTATCCCAAAGAGTGTGTCTGCACGCATGCATGCACATTGTGTTTAGTTTCCACCGTACCTTGGAGATGCCTTTCATGAAAGTCTCACATCAACCATTGGTGAGAGCCTAAAATGTGGTACAATAATACAATAAGGCTTTTATCTTCTCATAATTTATGTCATTGATGAACTTTTTTATTTTTATTCTGAGATCTTTTGGGTGTCTGGCTTTGCTTAAAAGTTATTTACTCTTTCAGATTAAAAATAATCTTGCCAAGACACTAAATAGACCATTTTGAGTTTTTTATTGTATAGGTCAGCAGGTGAATTGAATCTTTGATCATTTAAATGCAAGATTGAACACAATTACCTCATCATCAGAATCAATATGGTAATTAATAGTCTTAGCATAAAGCTACTATTCAGTATTTGAACTGTGATATTTTTAAGGCTTTTTCTTAAAGTTTATATCCTTTTGGGGAGAAATTTCTGATTGGTGTTGACAATTTATGATAAAGACATTTTATAAATTAGTAGTTATATTTTCTGAAAATTAGTGATAAAATATATCAGCCACACTGTTAGGAAAGAGGAATCAACAGTTATGATTCTGGATAGACCTTTGTTACCATGATCATAATTTGTTGTTTCATAAGAATGTTTGGTTAGATCACCAGTGTGAAGTGTTGGATACAAATCTTCAGTCAGATAAATGGATAGACTTGGCACTGTTTCCTTATCATTTTGAAGTTCTTTTTACTCTTTTTTTTTTTTTTTTTTTTTGAGACAGAGCCTCAAGCTATCCCCCTGGGTAGAGTGCCATGGCATCACAGCTCATAGCAACCTCCAACTCCTGGGCTCAAGCGAGTCTCCTGCCTCCGCCTCCCAAGTAGCTGG
>CAUYQV010057520.1:0-24115 GCA_963574575.1 Galagoides demidoff | reverse complement strand
AGCAACCTCCAACTCCTGGGCTCAAGCGAGTCTCCTGCCTCCGCCTCCCAAGTAGCTGGGACCACAGGCGCCCGCCACAATGCCCAGCCATTTTTTGGTTGCAGCCATCATTGTTGTTTGGCGGGCCCGGGCTGGGGATTCGAACATGCCACCTTAGGTGTACGTGGCTGGCACCTTAGCCAATTGAGCCACAGGCGCTGAGCCAGTATCAATATTATTCAGGATATATTTTATGAATAAAATATTATTTTGATTATTTAAGAACTTTTTAGAGTATTATCAAAAAGTTGTAAGCCAAATAATTAAATCTCCAGGTGGCCCATAGGATGTAAAAATTTTTCAGGTTAAATTCAGTTAGTATCAGAGAAGCCTCAGTGCCCGTGTTGGATCCTCTCAGCCCACCCCTGATCACAGCTGTGCCTGTGGCAGAAAGTTGATGCCAGCTCAGACTCAGGCTGACAGTGTCCTACTTTAAGCATGCCCTGTGTGTTTTTCATCTTTCTGTCCCATAGTCCTCTACAAAGATACACGATGGAGCCACTTCTAAGGGCAGCCCAGAAGTGTGTCTAGAAAAGTTGAGACAGGTGTGAGAGGTGTTTTGTTGAACAAGTCAAGGGGATAATTTGTTCTTTACCCTGTACTCAGAGAAAAGAGCTTACCTATCTGGCTCACCTCAACACATAGTATACCCAATATACAAATAACCAGAGATTCATATGCAGGTACACAGTGCATTCATACTCATGGTACACATCAGTGGGGTTTGCAGAAGGTTACCTTCCTACCGTGAGGTATGCTTTATCACTTTGAAGTCCTTTGAAAGGTGACACTGGAAAATTAAAAATGAATTAATAATAGGCAATGGCAAGTTGTACACATTTCTGGAGAAGTAACTATTACTGCTGGTGCACTATTCATAAAGTCAGACTGACCCTGTAAGCATTACTGCAGAGTAGACAGAATTATTTTTATCCCTGTTTTACTGATAAGAATATAAAGGTTCAAAATGAGAATTTTATAAGCTTTTTTTACCAAATCTTCCCATCCTCTCAATCTTATGTCAAATGTCATCTCTTCCCTGAGCTGTTGTCAGAGCCTAAAAGTAATCTCAACTTCTTGCATACTTATTTATGATCTCTCATGATATTTAGAGCTTGAACTAGAACCATTTATGCATGTGTTTTATCTCATGTATTAGATTATAAGTTTCTTTCCTTTTTTTTTTTTTTTGAGACAGTCTCACTGTGTCACCCTTGGTAGAGTGCTGTGGCATCACAGCTTACAGCAACCTCAAACTCTTGGGCTTAAGTGATTCTCTTGCCTCAGCTTCCTTAGTAGCTGGGACTACAGGCACCCATCACAATGCCTGGCTATTTTTTGTTACAGTTGTCATTGTTGTTTAGCTGGCCTGGGCTGGGTTCAAACCCACCAGCCTCAGTGTATGTGGCTGGCACTGAAATCACTGTGCTGTGGGCACTGAGCCAATATAAGTTTCTTTATGATAGAGGCTATTGTACTTATTTTTGTATTCTCTGTAAAGCACAGTCCTAAAGCCTGACACATAGTAAAGGGCTCAATAAGTTATTTGTTGAGTAGATTAAAGTGTGGATACTAATAAGCTCTAATCTGCTATGGGTAATCCTGGGGTATGGTTATTTGGATGTGTAATTGATAATTTTCCCCGTGGATCCCTTGAAAAGTGTGTTGATGCCTTAGCAGTTCTTTGAAATTCTGGTATATTTAATTAAATGTGTTATCTTTTTAGAGTTCTTATAGCAAGAAAGTAGATTGCTATTATACTGTTTATTATTTATTAAAAAAACTATGCATCTATTTAAGTATTCAGTTAACAAAGACATAAAAGATGAGGAATAACAGGGGTTCAAGTATTAACCAATTCTAGTTACCGTAAAGTTAGACATTTTATGATCTTCTCTGTTCTATTTCATATTCCTTTTTCGAGGAGGTGGGTAAAAAAGGATTCCTTCCTAATTAATTCTATGTGGTTCTATTTTTACTCTGTATGAGAATTTTAAGGAGAATGCTAAAGTCTGGTTCTCTGAACTATCAAGAGGACCCAGTTTAAGACAAGGATAGCTTCCTCACATGAGATCTTGACAGGAGGAGGGCAAAGGGGCTGGTGGACAAATGGATGGCTGCAGCCTCATGATGTCATGCTGCCCTGGGGACTCTAGGCTCTCAGCCCTGGTGGAGGGTGGATACTCTGGGCCTTCTACACATATCACACATCCTTCTAGCTACCAGCGTCTGCCAAGCTTTTGGAATCACAACCCCAGTTTTCTGGGAGGCCTCATGGTATTAGGGCATTTCTTTTTTCTTTCTTTTTTTTTTTTCGTAGACATTGTTTAATGCTTAAAGTTTTTACAAAATGTGTTTGGTTACACTTTAGACATGAAGGAATAGTCAGATAAAAAATAATTAGAAACATGAGCATCTATTCAGAAGGAAAAAAAAACCAATGTTTTATTATAAAGACACTTGCACTAGACGAGACTGTTTATCACAGCTCAATTTATAATTGCCAAAATGTGGAAACAGCTCAAATGCCCCCCCAATCTAGGAATGAGTTGGCAAGCTGTGGTATATGTACACCATGGAACACCACTCAACCATTTAAAAAATGGAGATTTTGCAGCATTTGTATTAACCTGGATGGAGGTGGAACACATTATTCTTAGCAAAGCATCACAGGAATGGAGAAGCATGAATCCCATGTATTCAACTTTGAAATTAGGACAATTAATGACACGGTGGGGGCCACGGGGAGAGCAGACATAAAGAAGGTGGGATGGGGTAAGGAAAAGGAAAAGAAAAAAAAAGAAAGAAAAGAAAATAGTAACTAATTCTCACATAAATTGGATTTAATTTTGACCAAAGTACATTATTTGAACAATACTTATCTTTTTTTTTTTTTTTTGGCTTTTTATGTCATTTTTTGTTTCTTTGTTTTTTTTTTTTTTTAATTCAGGCATTTCTTAAACAGGGCTGATCATAAGGCTCACTTTGGTGCTTGTAAAAATTTTTAGTCTCAGGCCCTGGCCTAGAATCTATTTCCTAGGAGCTGTAAGGGAGGCACTTGGAATATTTGTTTTTATCAAGCACCTAGGATAGGTCTTATGATTAGGCAAAGTGGGACCACTTTCATATAGTGGCTTAAAATAACTGGTTCCAGTAACTTTAACTATTGGCTATGCAGCTCTTCAGTGAGTTGCATCCCTTCTCTAGTTCAGTTTCCTCAACGACGTAATGGAGATAATTAAAGTTAACTACCTATTATTAGTATTTTAGAGATAATTAGAGTAGATGATCACGCATGTTAAATACTTAGTGCAGTGCCTGGACCAGAGTCAGTACTCAGTGACCAGCAGCTAGTGGTGAGCTCTTCTCCCCGTCACTGTCAGCTACCTTTCCTTCTAGAGGATGGTATACGTTCCCAGATCACGTCCCAGGAACTCTGTTCTGTCTAATTAGAAAAGACTTTCTGAGGATCCCCTGAAAGATTATAGTATTTTAAAATCAGAAAGGACATTGAGGCTTTAAATCCAGTACTCTAATGTTTGCTTATTTTTGGTTTTTTTATTTGTTTTCAGTTAACTTATTCATGCGAAGTCACAGATTACCTGTCTGGGGCCATCTCGCTCCTACCTAAACAGAGAGCCTGGACGTCTTCCCAGACTGAGCCTTTCCATGCCTAGAAAATACCCTGGCCTACTGTTCCTTTGATGGTTATAGGGTTTGCCCTTCCTTGGGCCAAAAAGAAGCTCTAGGAATCCTTGTCCTAAATTAAAACAAACATGTTTTCCCTACTACTAGCAGTCAAAGAGTCAATTTTATTAACTTTTTTTTATATGTTTGCCTGGTTCTCCATCTATCTAGACATATCTGAATCAGTGTTATGTTTATTAGACTATACCTAATGTATATTCTTGAAAGTCAAGGATTTCCATTTTTTCCATTGCCATATTAAAAAATTCTGTCTAATTATGTAATAAAAGCAGAAACTACAATGCTGATGCTGGAGGTAAATATTCAGATTATTTATACTATCTTTGTCTCAATAAAATTCTTTGGGCCCTATATTTCTCTGATTACTTCTCATTTTAAAAAGAATTTAATGCACAGTTAATCTTTGTCCTCTGCATTTCTCCAGTGTTAAGAGCCACTTCTTGTGGGTGCTAATTTGTCAAGCAAAACTTTAACAAACACCTCCTGGAAATTTAGAATAGAGAATTTTGAGGCATTCATTTGATTTTCTTGGCATTTACTTCCTTAAAGAAGTCAAAAAATTATCGAAGCATGACTTTTTTATTCCAGAGACTACATTGGCTATCTTTAATCAAGCTGTGCTTTTCTCAGTGTTCCCCATTTAATCTCCTAAAATACTTCCTAAGACTTTGCCCCCCACAATGGAATCAAAACTAAATGGTCTGTAATTTCCTCAAGTGTTCCCAGATCCTGTTGTAAATAATGACATTGTGCTGGCCACTTTCCAGTCTGAATGAAGTGACCTTGTAAAAAATGTCTGCTTACTCTTCTATAATGTCTTTTGCTACTTTCTGTAGGGCTCTTGGGTACAGCTTGGCAAACAATACCTATTCCAAGAAACACCATTCTTCACCTCAGTCATGTTATTTCCTTCTTATAGGCAGTACCATATCCAGGGCTAAAAGACTTATGCTTAAAAGTTAATTAATATTTTAAAATAAGGAATCATAGGTGCACTGTGGCAGAAGGCCAGATGGGATGACCTATGAATATTTGAATTGACAGGAAAAAAATCTATTGTGTTTTTTAAAACTCTTTAAGAAAATGTTGAACTTCCATTCAGTCATTAGATAGCTTTTATTGTAATCATGTTCAATACCTTTTTTTAAAGAAAAGAAACTATTTCCTACTTTATAACACAGAACATTTTAAATCAGTCATTCCAAGCTGGCAGTTAGAAAAGGAATATTTCATCCTCTTGGTAGAAACAGATGTTCTTTCTAAGCAATTATGTTATATTGAAATGAGCAATATGTGATATTCTGGTTATCACAAAGCTTTCCTCTTACAAACTCTCCCTTCCCCCCCTTAAAAAAAAGGATCAGGACATCTGGAAAGGCCTAGGAAAAAGCAGCTAAACTCACTGAAGGGACAGGGTACTTCTCACATGAAGACAGGCTAAAAATACAAAAACCTATTAGTGTGAAATAACAAAAGCTGAAAGGGGAGAAATAACTAGGATCTCTGAGTCCCCAGCTATGTGAGACCACCAGCTAGACAAGCTAATTAAAATTAGCAACCCTCATTTTTGTTTATGGCCTATATGTGCATGCAAGTTTTAGAAATTAGATACAAATATTGCAACTAAGAGAAAAGTTAAATAGATGGAGATATTAGCAGGATAGCTATTTTATTATTTTCTTTAAGAAAAACCAAAGAGTAATAAACTTGGGCAAGCATTTTGATCTTCAGACATTAAATCAAGATTTAAAGACATGGGGGGGGGCATAAAGCTAACAAATAAACTGAAATATATTTTCTTCATAAAATAGGAGCAAAATAATAATTTTAAAATTGTTATTTAAAAATGTGGCTAATTTTGAGTTCTGATATTGGGTAAAATGATTGCTTTTGCTTGTGCTTTTATAACTGTAAACATCACATGCCTTTGTGGGGATTGGTGTGTATTCATTTACCTTCCCTTGGTCTTGTTCATCTCTGTCAAACACCTACAACACAGAGTGCTCAGTTATAAGAGACTGATGGTAAGGTGTTATTTAATTGACTAATTAGATGACTCATCCTATACCTAAATTAGCATTATTAGGTCTTTTATAATGATTGTTGAAGCATTGTAAATTAATTTTCTTACTGGATATAACCATCATTTGCTGCTATCACAATATTAGGAGATAATGCCATGCACAGTAGGAAATCTCTATGGGCAGAAAATGAACATGGTCATCCTTGGATCACCAATTAGGAAACCTATTGTGTGGCAAAAACATCATTTCATTGCTGTAATATGATCAAATAACCTTTAATTACCTTCACTAGTGAGAATTACCTTCTTTGTTGGAGAAGTATCGCATTCCATATTATAGTTCAAAAATGTCAGGGGAAACCAGCAACAAAAACATCAATTTCTGAAAATGTTACATGTAATCCAAATCATATTAACCCAACATGCTACATGTCAGGCTAGATTAGCATAAGCTTTGTTATAGAACCTGAATACTATAACTTACCTCTTAACCTTTAGCTGTATTGATTAAGCAGGTCATCCTCACCTGCCTACAAATACAAATATAATCAAAGCACACTGTTCTCTAGGGAAGTGAATGGCAAAAAACAACTGGTAAGTATCCAATCCAGGTTCGTGAATGAAAATAAGCAAGTCCCTGAAGGCTTATGTGTGTGTGTAGGGGGGGGAAGGGGGTTGCATGTGTGCATTTGTGCCCATGTGCATAAATATGTGTACTTTTTAGGGACAGAGTCCAGTAGCTTTCTTAAGATTGTAAAGGGTTCTGTGCCAGACTCCCTCCTCCTCCTGCTTGTGGAAGCAGCCACCGTGCAACCCACTGCTTCTGTGTTCAGCAGCCATGAATGAACTTGAGTGCCAACTTGAGGTTTCAGTCTTGCTTGGCCTGGCTGTTTAAGTCTCCTGAGCAGAAGCACAGAGTGACAGTCAGGAGAGGGAGCCCTGCATTGGTCTCCAGGGTTTGGTCCTAGTTACTACCCATTATAATCTGTGCTACCTCAGGCACATTACCCCAAATTCTCTGTGGCTCACTTTTCCTCATCTTTAAGATATTACCTCCAAAGTTTTTTGTGACTATATTCTCGGAGTGATGTATACACCAGAAATCATAAAATGAAAGACTAATAAATTTGACTGCAAAATATTAAAATCACTGCAAGACTATAATGATCATAGACAAAAAATTATAGAATGATATTTAAAAATAATCCAGCAGGTCAGAAGGAGAGAAGCAGGGTAGGGAGGAGTGGTGAGAAATGAATTTCATTTGTCTGTAGTTTGATAATGCTGTGTATTTGGACAGTAAGGATTTACGAAACTGTTCTTTCTGTTTTGGTATATATTTGAAACTTCCCAAATAAAATATTAAAAAAATTAAAATACTATAGACATTATCAGAAGAATAATAAATTAAGGAAAAAATTATAAGATATATAACACATAAGGGGCTAATACATAAAGAAGTCATACAAATCAACAAGAAAAAGATCAACAAAGCAACATTTTAAAAACAGAAAATGAACACAATTGATTTATAGATAGTACGATGTGGGTAAGATTATGGAGTAGTATCACTTCCTAAGAGAGCAATTTTATAATAGCTGTGAAAAGTTTAAAGGCACATTCCTTTTAACTCATTAATTCCAGTTCTAGAAATTAGCCTTCCTATATACTCACACATGAATTCAAAGCAAAACATATAAAGATAGTTAATACAGTTGATTGTGATAGCAAAAGATTTGCACCATCCGAAATGTGTCTTAGGAGGAAGCTGCTTAAATAGATTATAGCACATCTGTATCATGGGATACTAAGAAGCAGTTTTTTAAAAGGGCACCTCCATGATATCACCATGAGCTGATTTCTAATACTTCAAAAACGAAAAAAGCAAGGAGTATAACAGTTTATTGTTGATAGTACATGGCCATCTTTGTGGAATGGTATATACATACATGCCTGCATATGCATGAAACATTTATCTCTAGAAGGATCTACAAAAAACATGGCAGTGGTTGCCTCAGGAAAGGGAAATGAGATAGAGGAAGATACAGACATGAGGGGGGATCTTACTTTTCATTGTATAAGCTTTTGCTCCTTAAAACTTCTTTTTTGCAATGGGCATGTATTAGCCATTTGTGAATGTATTTTTTTTTTTTACATTGAGTGCTCAGAATCATGTTGGCATGTATCAGATACTCAATAAATGTTATCTATCATCACTCCACTTTTACCCTAACCTCCACTTAAGGTCTTCTCTTCCAGTATCCTGATAACCCCCAAAGTGAACTAGATAATCAGTCCCCAAATATACTGTGTGCTTTGCTATTTCCATACTTATATTCTTGTGCTTACTTCTAACGTGGAAGGCATTTTTTTTCTGAAACAGTTTCACTAATGTTGCCCTTGGTAGAGGGCCATGGTGTCACAGCTCATAGCAACCTCAAACTCTTGGGTTTAAGCAATTCTCTTACCTCAGCCTTCCAGTAGTTGGGACTACAGGCACTCACCACAATGTCTGGCTATTTTTTTGGTTGTAGTTGTCATTGTTGTTTGGCAGGACTGGGCTGGATTTGAACCCACCAGCTCTGGTGCATGTGGCTGGCACCCTAGCTGCTGAGCTACAGGCGCCAAGCTGGAAGGCATTTTTTTTTTCATCTTTACCTATTGAAATTCTACGTATCCTTCTAGGTCCCATTCAAATAACACCTCCTCCTGAATTGTATATTAGAGTCTAGACTTGGAACCTGAAAAGCTATGTCACTGTGGAAGTCTTGGTTTTCTTATCTGTTAAATGGGAGGTAACAATAGAAATTATAAGAATTAAATGTGTAAGACAAGCATTTCTTGATCAACTATTTTGTACAGACATTATAATATGCACTAGGGCTAGAACCATGGAAAAGTTGACAATATCTCTGCCCTTGTGACGCTCACAGTCTAGAAAGGAAATTTCATTACTATTGATAAATGCTATGGCAGGTCTAAGGACAGAGTGTGGAAGTACAGAGGAGGGAAACCTAGCCAAAAGGGACAAGCCCTCAGGCCAGAAATTGTTGGGTTGGAAAGAAAATCAGAAACAAAATCACATGTTTTTTTGTTTGGCATCTCTCTGGACCATTGATCCCTGTGCTTCTGATAATCTAAGGAAATCCACAGAAAACAGTCAGTCTCCACCCGCCTTTGCCCTGCAAGTCCTCAAGGACATAGTCCTCCTGTCAAGTCTATCAGCCTCCATAAAACCAAGCCCTGAAGACTATGATATAGAAAAGTAAAGATTTTTACTGAGTAGTCAGGCAGATATCTAAGTGTTATGGCAGGAAAAATGAAAGTTGAACTCAGATGCTCCTTTGTACCAACCAGGGGACAAGGTCTTCTAGAATTAGGAATACCGAAGAATCTGCCTCCCCAGGCCTTCAACCTGCCCACTTTTTCCAGGGGTACCCTCTTCACCTGAGTTCTTTCTCCTTTCTCTGGTCTTACCACCTGCTCTTCCCTCCAGTCTCCCAGTCAGGTGACCCCACTACTCTCTCTGAGGGCAACCCAACCTTACCTTTCAGGAAGAAGATTCTTCCCCTGGCTCTTTCCTGTACTTGCAAACTCAAGCTGGGCTTAAGCTTTGAGTTGACGTTCACCACTCAGTCTTTGTAGCAACTAGAAAGCTATTTTCATTCCCTAAAAAAAATTTAAAGATAGTTATAGGCTTCCCACTGGTGACAGATGTGTCCCCAGTGAGATAAGTGACACTTGTAACATCATTCATCTTATTAGACTAATTCTCCATAAAGGAAAGAGCAGTTCGATCAGTCTGGTTTTGCCCTGAACTTTTAGACACCATCAGAACCCTGAACCCCTGACATCATGAGGTTGGGAAACATTTTCTGACCACAACTGCAGCCTGACAGCTTTACAGAGCAGCTAGTTGAGCTAGTTGGAAGAATGGATGCTAGTTCACATGGAGTGAACAAGGACCTCTGGCCTGTAGATAGCCTTTTGATGGAGGTGAAGAGAAAGTTTCCTAGCTCATACAAACAAATGGAATGATTTATCTTTCAAGTATTTAGGTTTGGTTTGCCTTGGAGAGGAGGTGCCTAAAGAAAAAAGCAACACAAACAAAAGAAAGAAAAACAAACAGAAATTTAGAGCAAATGCCTCTGAGCCAAAAATGAACTTCTGTGACTCTCCAAAGAATTCTAGAGTAAGCTCAGGTATCTGCCCATGGCCTCTGCAACCATGCCTGGCTGAAACAGTAGTCAAAGGGGAAGTTTTAATTAATTTTGATCAAGCAGCCATGAGCTGGAGATGTGATCTGATTCAACAGCATGCACCATCACATGGTGTTTGTGACAGTGGCACCTGCCAGACACACCCCAGTTTCCAGTCTGCCTTTACATAGGGGTGAAGCCCAAAGCCTCTCTGAGCATGTGCAAACCAACAGATTTATGCTGCCCTCTACTGGTGAGCAGCCCTACTGCAATTATTTACAAGGGAGCCCGACCCGGGTAGGTTTGACTTCTCCCAACCCCCCTTCTTAGCAGCCTGCAAGAGAAATAACCCCAACTAGACTTAGAAGTTGAGTTTCTGGTGTGGGTGAGGTGAGAGTGAAGTGGGGAAGATTATAGACCAAACAAGCAGAAACACCAAAAATTGGGAAATTTGTCACTGATAGAATACAATGTAGCCCACAGGGTTCATCTGTGCATTTTCTTTGTGAAAGGAATTTTCATTCAAACTCTCTCATGATGTTTGAGTTACTTAGTACTGAATGCATTCTGTGATGTATTCATAAAATGCATTTCACTAATGCTTCCCTAATTCGCAGGGGCTGCTGTTTTACCAGTCACCATGATCCTTAATCAGTGGAGTTGTATAGCATGTAGATGGTCTGTAAAAGTGCTTAATAAAAATCATTTAATCCTAAATTACATGAGTGCACTTAACCCTAAAGATATTAAAACTGATTGTTTGATGTATTGCCATGAGTAGGTAGAAATTCAAAAATAAAAGCTTCCTGCACTTAAATCAAAGAGCACCAAGCTCATAGCCACTCAGTACAAGCACATGCATCAGTGTCATGAAGCTGGGCTATGATAAACTAACGCATTTTGGGCTTTTAAACTACAAATATGAAGTACTTGAACTTGATCACTGATGAGATACATAAGTGAGTTTTTCTGAGTAGAGTACTGTGTGTGACCTGATAGCCTGTTAAAAGCCTGTGGAGATCACCTGTCACTATCTGCAGACTAGGTGAGGGTGGCGGTCGGGCCAGCTGCTGATGTGTGGCAGGGCTAATGTTCAGCAATAGCTTAGATGCTGGGCCTGAGGTGGATCTAGTGTGAGCAAATAGAAAGAGGAGGTATTGTCTTTGACTGTGTTGTTACCCTTGTGTTCTCATTGTAGCAACGTTCCCACTTGCTTAACTTGCTCAGCACAGAATTTAGCAAAATACCATGCCCATGAGGAAACTTAAATCAGTTACAGATCATTATAGATCAAAATAAATTTTGGAGGGGTAAGTCTGTTAAATTCCTCTGGTTCAACGTGTGGCAAGAAAGATTATAACATGAGTACAATCTCTTTCTCTTTTTCTGTTTCAGATAATAAATAAGCTTACCTTTTCATTCAAGATTGCTTTCTCAGTTATGAGACTCGCTTTTTTGTTTGTTTGTTTGTTTGTTTGTTTTTTAAGGCCATCCTCTAAGTCAGCGGTTCTCAACCTGTGGGTCGTGACCCCTTTGTAACAATGAAAATACATCGCAGCATTAGGAAGGTTAAGAACCACTGCTCTAAGTGGTTAACCTCACAGAAGAGAGGGAAAGGAGTCTTCCCTTCTTCTCTCTGTTAGCAATGCTTCAGATTTCTGTGAAGCTGAAACTTTTAGTCATTTGAAGAAAAATGGAGATTTCCAGAAATATCAGGGACAATGCATGGATCCCATACAGGCTATTGAGAACCAAGCACAGAATTGGCTAACAAGGTGGCTACCTCACTTGTGAAATTGGTCATCAGAGCCTGACAATTTTACCTACATATCTCTGGCAGTCATCTCCCCTTCCCATTTGAAATTCCATTGCCCTACTTCAGGCCCTGCTATGAACTAAATGTTTGTGTTCCCATCATCATCCCTCCATTCATATGTTGAAGCTCTAACCACCAATGTGATGGTATTTGCAGGTGAGCTTTTAGAGGGGCAATTAGGTCATTTTGCTAGAGCCCTCAAGAATGGGATTAATGACTTTATAGGTAGAAACACAAGAGAAATTCTGTTTCTCTCTCTCTCCCTCTGAAAGCTACAAAGAAGACTTTCACCAGACCCTGAATCAGCCAGCACATTGATCTTGGACTTTCCAGTCTTCAGGACTGGAAACGGCTTCAGCGGAATACATTTCTGCTGTTTGAGCCACCCAGTTCTATGGTATTTTGTTATAGGAGCCCAAAGTGACTAAGACAGACCATCATTTTTCTTTCTTTCCTTGATGACTGAAATAGCTGATTCTCTAGCCTGAGAAGATCACTCCCCAGCCACCCTCCTTATATTCTCAGAGTATCTTTCTTAAATGTAGACATGAGCATGTTACTGCTTACCTGAACACCCCTTACCTGTAGTAACCTTTTCAAAGTGTGACTGCATCTGGGAAATGCAGGTTCTAAGGCTTAAGTCATCAAGGTCAAAGCCTCTGGATGTCTGGCTTTTTAAAATCTTCCCAAATGATTTTTTGGCACATTACGGTTAGACAGCTTGGACTCCTTTTAATTCTAAGTACGGTCTCCTTGGCCTGTCTTCTCAACTGCATCTCCATTACTCCTCTGTTTGTACTAAAAGCTGCACCCAGTTGAACTTGTGTTTTGTTGAAACATGCCAGGCATCTCCCTACATCTGTGCCTCTTCACACATTACTGCCTTCCTTTCCTCTGGCTGCTAATACCCCTGTGTGTCCTAAAACTTGCTTTTTTTTTTTTTTTTTAAGTTTTCTCTGATTTTCTTCACCAGTCTTTCTTAACTTGGAGGTCCCGCAGTGCTCACCCTGTTATTCTGTGTGTGATTATGTTTCTGCCCCAACCCCAGGGATCTCTGAGAAGACAGCCTGGATCTCACTTATTCCAGCATATCAGGCACTCAGTGAACATAGGTAGAGGGAATGAACAAGTGATACAACACTTACTCTAGATCAGTCCTGTCTGATCAAAGTCTAATGTGTGTCATGTATGTAATTTAAAATTCTCTAGTGGCCACATTGAAAAGAGTAAGCCAAAAAAACCAACAAGTGAAATTAATTCTAATTAATCCTACTTATCCTATTTTTGTTTAACCCAGTCTATCCAAAATATCATTTCAACATGTAACTCAAAAAAATGTTGACATTTTAACATTCTTTTTTCATACTCCATCTTCAGGATTCCAGCATGGATTTCACTGAACAGCACATCTCAAACCAGGCTGGCCAATTTCAGGTACTCAAGAGGCACATGTGGCTAGTACCTACTATATAGGACATCACGGTTCTAGACTAGAGAGAATGCTACTGAGGTGTATGTGAGAATCTTTGCCTATAAAGAAAGCAGTAGTCTCATCCAGAGTTCATACCTGGTGGTTACCAGGCACTTGAATGTTTTTTTTTCAAGACTGTTTTAAGCTTGGTCTCCTTAGTGTGCTGTACAGAGACGTGAGGGTAGGTCTGACCGTGAGAGTCCTGTGTGTGAGCTGTGCACAGCCAACAAGAAGTCAGCAGAACTGTCAGCAGCCACCAAAACGTACTTCTCAACCAGGCAGTTGGAGCTAAAATGCATAAATAAATCACCTCTCCAAGGGACTTCAGAGGCATTAGGCTACATTCTTTGGCATGCAAAGCCACACCCTCCAATGCCATCATCACTGAAGTTCCACCCACCAAAAGAAAAAGCCACAGAAATGTAAATACAGCTCATTTGTGGATGCCTTGGTAGAGGTGTCTCCACACCCTCCAGGGACATCATTCCATCTAAGGGAGGAGATAAAGTTTCTTCAGCAGAAAACAGAACCCTTCCAAGGCATGAGCTATTTGTCTTGCTCGGGCCTGTCTGCTGGCTCCATCTAACTCTGACTGCAGTTGAGTGTTTGCTGGGCCCAACCTCTACTCTCTTGGGGTCAGAACTAAAAAAAGAAAATGATTCTCAGTCTTTTGGCTGCACACTCTATTGACCTCAATTGAGAAGCCTAGTGCCAACTGGCACCAAGCATAGAGTGGAACCAAGAGTGGACTTGGCAGTCCCCACCTGGCACCCTGTGGGTGGGCAGTAACCCAACACAGGCTTTCCTTCTGCTTCTGCTACCCTGGAACGACAGGCCTCATTTTCAATGAAAACAGTCAGGTACACAAATTAGCATCAGAACCAAAATGGTTTCCTGGGAAACTAATGACAAAAATTCCAGTTTTAAAACAATTTCTTTGCAATCTAGAGAGAGAAGCCATGCCTTTCACAAGGACAAAAGCTTGTGCCAAAGAACTCCATCTCATATAAAGAGTGTCATTGGCCAAAGACTGAAATGCATGAAAAGTACTATTTGAGGCTTTCAAGACAAGCTTTATGTATTTTCCTATACATTGCTCCCATACATGTATAATCCTGGCCTATTCACTCATGCTTGTTTTTACAGAAGTGAAACATTTTCTCATTAACTTCATTTCCCAGCAGTCCTTCCTGTGAGACATTGGGTTCTTTAGAATGCAAGCAATGGAAAACAGATCAAGGATTTTTACTATGTATAATTATCAGGTGGAGAAGACTCAGAATTATCATCCTACTAACCCATCAAAATTTATTCCTTGGAAACTATCTGAGAAAATAATTTGCATATCACTGACAATAATATGCATTTGTACAGTGGTTCATAGTTTACAAAATGCCTTCACATATATTTCTTTATTCAACTTTTTAATAGTTGAAGTAGAAACACCACGTTCAGTCTTTATGTGATGTCTTTCTCAGGATTGTTCACTAAATTAGAAATATGTACTGAGAGCTTCTGTATGCCTGGCCTTCAGAGGACTAGGGAGCAGATTCACCAAGTTCTTTCTGGGAACTGAAGTCTTCTGGGGAAAATAGAAAACAAATAAAATTCGTATAAGCCATAAACAACATGCTGTAGAGGGGCCCTCAATGTAGCATTTTAATAGCAAATAATCTCTTAATCTGAAGAAATTAAACTCCTTAATGATGGCATTTCTGATATCTAAACAAGTCAGGATGGAGCTACTGGCAGGGAGGCCTTCCCAAGGGCCTCTACGTCACACAACACGGGCAGGGTCGCACTCGGAAGGTGTGACTGTGGTAGACACATCGTATATATGTACAGACATGCCTTGTTCTATTGTACTTCACTTTATTGCACTTTGCAAATATTTTGGTTTTTTACACACTGAAAGTTTGTGACAACCCTGCACAGAACAAATCTGTCACTGCCGTATTTCCAACAGATAAGCTCACTTCATGTCTTCATGTGACATCTGGGTAATTCTCACAATATTTCAAACTTTCCGTTATAATTCTACCTGTTATGTTGATCTGTGATCAGTGATCTTTGATGTTACTATTGTAAGTTGGGGTACCATGAACTAGGCTCACATAACCAGTCAATTGGTAAATGTGTGCATTCTGACTGTTCTACTAACTGGTTGTTCCCTGGTCTCTCTCCTCCTCTTTAGGCCTCCCTGTTCCTTAAAACACAATATCAAAATTAGGCTGATTTTGATATTTAAAACCCTATAATGACCTCTAAGTGTTCAAGTGAAAGGAAGAATGCCATGTTTCTCACTTTAAATCAAAAGCTAGATATGATTAAGATTAGCAAGAAAGATATATTAAAAGCTAAGACAGGCCCAAAGCTAGGCCTCTTGAACCAGTTAGCCAAGTTGTAAATGCCAAGGAACACTTCTCAAAGGAAATTAGAAGTGCTACTGCAGTGAATATGTGAATGGTAAGACCGAAAACAGCCTTATTACTAATATGGAGAAAGTTTTAGTGGTCTGAATAGAAAATCAAACCAGCAACAACATTCTCTTAAGCCAAAGCCTAATCCAGGGCTAGACCCTAATTCTCTTCAATTCCATGATGACTAAGAGAGGTGAGGAAGTTGCAGAAGAAAAGTTGGAAGCTAGCAGAGGTTTAGTTCACAAGGTTTAAGGAAAGAGGCCATCTCCATAACATGAATGTATAAGGTGAAGCAGCCGGTGCTGAAGATCTACCAAAAAGGTGTCTACTAAAAACAGATTGTCCATGTAGAAATGCTTTATGTCAAAAGAAGATGCCATTGAGGACTTGCACAACTTGAGAAGAAAATTCAATGCCTCTCTTCAAGCTTTAAAGCACAGGCTGACTCTCTTGTGAGGGGCACAGGTAGCTGGTGACTTTAAATTGAAGCCAGTGCTCATTGTCCCTTCCCGAAATCCCAAGGCCCTTAAGAATTATGTGAAATCTACTCTGCTTGGAACAGTGGAAAAACAAAACCTGGATGACAGCATATCTTGTCTACAGCATGGTTTACTGAACATTTTAAACCCACTGCTGAGACCTACTGTGTAGAAAAAACATTTTCCTTTCAAAATATTACTACTCAGTGACAATGCACCTGTCACCCAGGAGCCCTGAGGAAGATGTACAAGGAGATGAATGTTGTTCCATGCCTGCTAACACAACATGCATTCTGCAGCCCATAGATCAAGGAGTAATTTCAACTTTCAAGTCATATTATGTAAGAAATACAATTCATATGGCTATCACTGCCATAGATAGTGGTTCCTGTCTGAGTAAAGTAAATTGAAAACCATCTGGAAAGATTCCTTATTTCAGATGCCATTAAGAACATTCACAGGAAGAAGCCAAAATGTCAGGAGTATGTCTTCACTAACAGGAGTTTTAAAGAAGTCCATTCCAACCCTCATGGATGCTTTTAAGGGTCTCAAGACTTCAGTGGAGGAAGTAACTGCAGATGTGGTCAAAATAGCAAGACACTTGGAAGTGGAGCCTGAAGATATGTAATCTCATGATAAAATTTGAGTGGATGATAGGTTGCTTCTTATGGATGAGCATTCTTGAGAGAGAACCTCTCATGATGAAGATCTATGAACATTGTTGAAATAACAAAGAAGGATTTAGAATATTGCATGAGCTTGATTGATAAAGCAGTGGCAAGGTTTGAGAGGATTGATTCCAATTTTGAAAGAAGTTCTACTGTGATTAAAACACTATTAAACAGTATCACCTGCTACAGAGAAATCATGTGCAAGGAAGAGCAAATCAATAAGCCAAACTTTCAATGTTGTCTTATTTTAAGAAATTGTCACAGCCAAACCAATCTTCAGCAGCCACTGGCCATCAACATTAAGGCAAGACCTTTCACCAGCAAAAAAAATTTACAATTTACTGGAGATTCAGATGATCATTAGCATTTTTAAACAATAAAATATTTTTAAATTAAGGTATGTATACTTTTTATAGACATAATGCCATTGTACTCTTAACTACAGTATGGTGTACATGTAACATGTATATGCACTGGAAAATGAAAAATTCATGAGACTTGGTTTTTTTGCTGTATTTTCTTTATTGCGGTGGTTTGGAAGTAAACTAGCAATATCCTCAAGGTATGCCTATATTGTATAATAGAGTTATAATATGAAGCTGGATTATGCATAGTGGTCACAACTTTAGGTATGACTCTAAACTATAACCTGCCTTATTTTTCCATAATGTACTTGGGTCCATATACTCTCTAAGTGAGCATCGGACTCCAATGTAGAACAACTAGGTCTGAATGTAGCCAGTGCTTACAACATTTTATGATTCCCTTTTATTGACATTTCCTTCAAAGTCTGGGGGGAGTCTTTCCTCTCCTCTTTTTTTCTTATTTTCTAGTTATAAAAGGAATACAAGTACATAGTCTTGGTAGATAATTTATTATTATACAAATACACAGTTTTTAAAATGAAAGTCTCTCAGAGTCTGGCTCCTAAAACACAGTTAACAGTGTGGAGCAGATCCTTCCAGGGTTTTAGATATACCATGTTTCCCTGAAAATAAGATACTGTCTTATATTTATTTTTTCTCAAGAAGACACACTAGGGCTTATTTTCAGGGGATGTCGTCCTCTCCACACCGAAATACATGGCACGGCTATGCAGATACGCTGTATAGCCACGCCCATCACTGGGTCTTATTATTGGGGTAGGGCTTATATTTAACAAATGCATAGAAATCCTGCTAGGGCTTATTTTAGGGGTAGGTCTTATTTTTGGGGAAACATGGTATATGTGTTTCCATATATTTTTAGACAGGAATGGGACCACACTGTACCTAGAATGCTACAACTCTCTAGAGCAGTAGTTCCCAACCTATGGGTCACACAACTCACAGGAACTGTATTAAAGGGCCATGGCATTAGGAAGGTTGAGAACCACGGCCCTAGAGCAATCATTCAATAGATATCTCACACGTAGAAGTGTTGGTAAAGACTTAATATGACTTTAAATGACTGTGTGGTCATTCACTAGATAGATGCACCATAATTTATTTATGTAACATTCTACTGATGAACCCTAGGTTGTTTGCATAATTTTTCAGTCTTATTAAGACTTATTAATGCTGTGATTAATATCCCTATGTATTCATTTGTATTATTTCTAATAAATAAATTCTAGAAGTTAAATTGCTAGCATATTCTCTGCAGAGTTTCATTGTGGGCAAAGCTTTCACATTTAAGAATAATAAATAAGTTGTTTGAAAGTATTTGGGGTCAAAATGAAACTTGACAATAAGTGAGAAGACAAGGGAAGATTTACTGAGTGGCTAATATATGCCAACTACAGTGATGGACAATTGCATTGTCTCATTACTATTGGCAATTCTGACAATCTTGACATTATTACCACCATTGCAGAAAGGAAGAAATTGCAATAAAGAGGGTCTGAGCTCTTCTAGGATTACACAGGTAGCAAATGGCAGGCCCAAAGCTGAAATGTAGGTCTTTCTGATTCTTTCAACTATACTGCTTGCCTCTCAATAGTTTAAAATCATGTTACTGGTTTCTCAATTTAAACTCCAAATGTCTCTAAAGAAAAATCTCACAAATGTTTTAATCAATTTCAGAAATGGTGAAATAAATGCATATGTTAAAGACATTCATCTGAAATATATAAATTTTCCCATGTTAATTATAAAATGTCTCATTAATGCAGTCACCTCATCCCTCTGTTCTTACTGAATAACAGTGCTATAAAAAATATACCCCAATACCTACACTTTTAAACTCTGAGCTCCTTCTGGTCTGGGTTTATAAAATGCTGTTATTCAAAATGCATTATTCAAAAGCAAGCTCATTATGAAGTCAGTTTGGCTACACGCTTCATTGTACCAAAAAGAACTAACCTATCATCTAAGAATCTATTCCTTGCTTTTTAATTAATCACCTCTTTCCTTTCAACCCCCTTTTGAAAATTCACCAGTTCTGTAGTATTTTTCATTTTGTCTCTGGATGCAGGCTTTTCTGGAAAGAAAATACAGATACCATGAGAAGAGATGAATTAAAAAAAATAGGGAAACCAAGAGGTTGAAAAAACAACATTCAAATACTTTTACTTCTCTGAATGGTTGAGCCTCAGTTGTTTCATCTTGGATCGTCAACTCACGAGGCAATACTAATGTTTTCCAATGAAATGGTTCACTCCCATGTGACGTGTTCACCAGGCTTCCCCTTTGTCTTAGGGTCTTTTCTGCCACCTTCTCATGGTCTCCCACAGCACCCTCTGTGCACCCCCATCACATTGTCATTTCTCATCCTCCTTCCTAATTAGACTGAGAGTTTCTGGATAACGCAGACCTGTGTCTGTCCGAGTGCTTGGTTCATGGCCTCCTGAATGTGACAGGTGCTCATTTCATTTGCTCTTTGAATGAACAGCCTCGAGAGCATCTGGTCTCCTACCTCTTCTACCTAACACACTCCCACTGAAGAAAGCAGACTCTACAGTGGCCTATTTTAAGGGATCGACACTCAGTCACAATGTAAAAAATGTTAGGGAATTTGATGGCAGCTTTCCCCAGGTACAGTCTCTGCTTTCACCTTCCAGCAAGATTAATGCCCAGTTCAGCACTATTTCCCTTAGAAAGGACGTTCACATCGCAATTATCAGCTGGGACAGTTGGGGGGGGGTTCACTAAAGATTTTTAGGAATATTAGGGGAGTGTAAGTCACTTAAAATCCTGTTTAGCCACATTTGTTCCCTCTGGTCCTTTCTTCCTTACTGTGCTTCAACCTCACCTGTTTTTCTTTCTACTAAACAGAACAACACAGGCCTTTCCCAGCCTCTTTCTTCAAATTTACCAAACTTACAAACTCCCATCCTATCAGGGCACACAGTAGATACGTGCCTTTAGAGGTGGTGGGCTCTGATAGGCATGGGAGTTTGTAAGTTTGTAAGTGCACCCACCACTTCTAAAGGCATGTATCTGCTGTGGGCCCTGATAGGTGTGGTAGGAAGAAGAATAACATTTTCCCCTATTACATCAGCATTTCCAGTTATTAGTACTTTAGATTTTCCAAACAGCTTCATGCAACCCAATGATGCCTTCTCCAGGCATACCTTTTTAAAGTCGCCCTCTCCACTCCAGTTCAAGGAAGAGCTTGCTGTTTCATGTGTCAGATGAGGCCCTCTGGCTGTGCTCATCTTCATCACCTCTTGGTGCTTCATGTCTCCTAGTCCCCAGGGAAGAAGGTCTCCTCATCCAGTGCCCTGGGGTCACCAGTTCAGTTGAGATACAAACTTCTCATCTACAGCTGCTATCTCCCCCTCTCCAACCTCAGGGGAATCTTCTTCTCTCTTATTAATTATAATAATTATAATTAATTAATTTTTTGTGTAATTATAGATAAAGTTGCATGTTATTTAATATACATATAAATGTTAAATTATGTTAAATCTGTATATAATTAAGTATATTAAATATAATGAACTAGATTTAATTAAGACCTAACAATTACAATGCAACTGCAAATTTACTGATGTGCTACTGTGTGCCAGGCAGTGTGCACAGCACTTTTTATATGTTTCCTCGTTTAATCTCTAGAACAACCTTATAGATGGTTGTTATTATTCCCATGTCACAGATAAGAACTTACGTTAAGGAAAATTAAGCAATCTGCACTAGGTGTTTAATTCACATGGATTTGAACACAGCTCTGGCTCCAAAGCCTGTAGGTGCTTTGATCCCTTTCTCCCTGAATATAGACCCAGCATTATAGTCCTTGCTGTGGGTGCAGACTGAAGATTTCCTTACCCTTTTCTGTCTTTGGTGTATCTAAGGCCACTCAGAGGCCATAACCTTGCCCTTGCCCTACAGGCCACCTATACCCTGGTCAACTATCCTGCTCTTAATAGGCTGTGTCTCTCCTGGGCACGTCGGGTGCTGCATCCATCCCAACCATTCTCACAGCCAGCTCTGAACCCTCTTTTTCCTTCCTAACAGTGCTATGGTCTTGGCTTATTTGCTCTTGTCGTTTTTACTTCTCTTCAGTATCTCTAATAACTAATTAATTCCTCCTGAGAAGTATTCCTGGCTCTGTCCACATCCAACCCAGCTCCCTCCAAAACTTCCCAATTTTTCCGTATTACCATCGGTTCATAAGGGCCCTCTGTTCTTATGATTTTTTTTTTTTTTGAGAAAGAGTCTTACTATGTTGCCCTCGGTAGAGTGCTGTGGCGTCCCATCTCACAGCAACCTAAAACTCCTGGGCTTATGTGATTCTCTTGCCTTAGCCTCCCAAATAGCTGAGACTACAGGCATCCACCACAATGCCTAGCTATTTTTTTGTTGGAGTTGTCATTGTTGATTTTAGCTGGCCTGGGGTGGGCTCGAACCTGCCAGCTTCTGTGTATGTGGCCAGTGCCCTAACCACTGTGCTACTGGTGCCGAGCCTGTTCTTATGATTTTTAAAGAAGAATAGTTTTTCAGTTAATTAACTAAGAAAAAATCTCTGTGCCATACTTCTGAGTAAAAAAGGCAAGGTGCAGAGATATATATGTCATATGCTAGCCAGCTAGGTAAAAAAAGCACAGAAAAACTACATGGTTTTGGTAGTTTGGGGGTGAGATAATGCTTTTTACTGAGCAGATGAGGAATAGTGGCAGGTGGAGGTTTCACTGATTATCTTTTATAATTTTTGGTACTTAGACCATATGAATATATTACAAATTTTAAACATAGGTGAGTGGTTCTTTTTTTCTAAAGAAATATAAGGGTTTTTTTTTAATTTGTTTGTTTTGTTTATCAGGTCCAGGTGAGGCTGGAACCCATGATCACTGATGTGCAGGGCCAGTGCACTAACCACTGACCTATGGTGGCCAGCTAGAAATGTAAGTATTAATAACTTTCTCCTTGGAGACAGTGTTTTGCTATGGTAGTTGATAAATAATAATAAAAATAATAAATGAAAAAATAGTTTCGAGAAAACAAAAACAAAGACCTTGTTCCAGAAGAATGTTCAGGTCAGTGAGTATTTCATGTAAATCTGGTAATCCAAACTCTTCAGCATTATGGGTGATTTGGGCAATGGTCTGAAAGCGATCAGCTGCTAGCAGAAAGTACCTGTACCGCTTGTTATGTGTGTTCTATTTCTTGCACTGCGCAGGCCGAGGGTCAGGAATTTTCCCTCTCATACAGCTAGAACTCAATAAATGTTTAGTAGTAATAGGAAAAGATTGCCACAGAGACCCTTTGGCACTAAGAGGAGCAAGAATCCATTTCAGTGTGATTTGTTGAGTCCTAAAAAACAACAGAAACCTTCGGGCACAATCAAGGAGACGTCAGCTCAATCTCTACTGAATAGCATACAATAGAGCAGACAGTAGGCACCTGTTCCTTCAGCCACTTTCCTAACCCAGTCTTGGAGAATAGTTAACTCTGCTCTAGCCCAGTCCCCATGCTGTTCTCTCTACAAGTGACTGAGGAAGCCAGGATCAGTTCTAACCTGAGAACTTAGCTAGCTTGTTCCTTACCACCAACTAATCCTGACCATACCTGAGAATAGAATAAATCCCCAAAACCATCCCCCAAAATGACTGGCCTTCTCAGTCGTCTTTGGCTTGGAGGTGACCAAGAGTTGGCAACCACCCTGAGACTGGAATAGGTGGGCATGACATTCAGATCCTTCTTCCTGGCTTGCTGAGAGCAGGCTCAATGGCAGCCTCTTTCTGTCACATTACTCTTGCAGCAGACAGGATTTCAACCAGGTAGTGCTTTTTTTTCCTGAGCTTCGGGCAAAGGGAAAACTACATCTCTTGTTTGTATATCATAGGTACAATTTACACAAAACTGGAAAAGCACATGGACACCTCAACCTCTTCTTTTTAAAAATTTTAATTGACAAAATAAAAATTATATATATATATATCTATCTAAGTAGAAGCTCCACTGTTTATCACCTCCCTACATTGACCACCTCCTTAAGTTGACCTAGTTGTCATTGACCAGACACACACCATATGTACATATCAATACAGTAGGCCCAGTTCCTTGTATTGACCACCTCTCTCTTATAGAGATCAATTTTTGCATATGGGCTATCATAGAAAGGAGTTATAACCTTATGTGAGGCAGGTCCTTTAGGTTGAAAGCAATTCCTAGAGATAGATTCAGCTGTGGATCTTTAGCAGGCAAGTTCCAGGTAGCTGTGATAATCAGCTGGTAGTTGGTCCTCAGAGGGGGTCTGGGCAGCTCCCAACAGCATCCACTACATAATCAAACATCAGCACGAGTACCAGACAAATGCATCATGGTTCTGAAAGCAGCGTGCACTTAGCTCGGAGAACACAGTAGTGGGAGATCGGATGGAATGGTGTCCTGGCTGAACAACTTAGGGAGGTTCTTGAAGTCACAATTGTCAGTGTATGATTACATTCTGAATTTGAAATTGCCAGTTTAATAAATGGAAGGAGGCTGATTAAAAGTCATCTCTATTCTAACACCTCAGAGGCAGGGCCTCTGGGGGCCAATTTAAAAGGTGCATTCTTACTGCAGATTCTTCCACGTTTTTTCTAATTCTTTGTATTCCATGAGCAGGTGGCCACTACCTGTGGCTGATAATTACAGGCTTTCTGCATGCTGCTCTATGAAAGGAACTCTTCTGCAGTGCCAGGACGAGCAGGGAGGTCTGCAGCATACGTCTGACCCTGTAAAAGGGGGAAAATTCTTCTTTTGTTATGGGCCATAGGGTTTTCAAGGCTGCTATCCATGGCAAATTTTCACCATATTCAAGGGCTAAGGGCCAAGCACACAATCTTTTAAGAGCTTGTCAGCTGAAAGTCCTTTCACTGAAAGCCT
>CAUYQV010057519.1:0-27622 GCA_963574575.1 Galagoides demidoff | reverse complement strand
TCACAGCAACCTCCAACTCCTGGGCTCAAGCGAGTCTCCTGCCTCCGCCTCCCAAGTAGCTGGGACCACAGGTGCCTGCCACAATGCCCGGCCATTTTTTGGTTGCAGCCATCATTGTTGTTTGGCGGGCCCGGGCTGGGGATTCCAACCCGCCACCTTAGGTGTACGTGGCTGGCGCCTTAGCTGATTGAGCCACAGGCGCCGAGCCTATCACTGGTCTTAAAACTCTCTCGTATTGCTGCCAAGTTTAGCGTCGTGCTGGGTATGGCTAAGATGCTTTGCAAATGTTTGTTCAATCAGAGGAAGGCTGAATTTGGCTGGAAAAGGCCCCTTACTGAGTCTGTTGCTGAAGCCCACACTTTCTGCAGCACAGGAGCAAAGCTGTGGGGCCCACTGGTAGGCTCTGTGTCCTCGGGCCTTGGTTGGCACCTCCTGGAAGGATGCCCACTGCCCTGTCAACAGCAGCCTAGAGGTTTAGTTCCCTCTTTATGTTCCTCTCTGCTCAACAGGAATATCCCCCAAGGTTGTTTTGGCCTCCTTGTGTACTGGCTAAACCAGCATTTCTTCTCTGACCTCTTCTGGGTCATTTAGACCAGAAACCTCCTTTTCCCAACACGGCCCATTCCTACCTCCACTCTCGTTATCTGCTTTATTCATGTATGAAAGATATAACAGCTTCCACAGTTCTCCAGCTAAACTCCCCTCGAGGGCCCTGTACCTTAGCAGACTCTCCCTGAATTAAAATCCTGCCACTCCCATCAAGACCCACCTCCAGCCAGGCCGGGTGGCTCATGCCTGTAATCCTAGCACTCTGGGAGGCTGAAGAGGGAGAATCTCTTGAGCTCAGGAGTTTGAGACCAGCCTGAGCAAGAGCAACACCCCATCTCCACTAAAAATAGAAAAACTAGCCAGTTGGGCGGCGGCACCTGTAGCTCAAAGGAGTAGGGCGCCAGCCCCAAATGCCGGAGGTGGTAGGTTCAAACCTAGCCCCGGCCAAAAAAAAAAAAAAAAAAGGAAACCAGCCAGGCATTGTGGTGGGTTCCAGTTACTTGGGAGGCTGTGGCAGGAGGATCACTTGAGCCCAGGAGTTTGAGGTTGTTGTTAGCTATGCTGAGGCCACAGCACTCTAACCAAGGCAACAGAATGAGACTCTGTCTCAAAAATTAAAACAAACAAACAAAAAACCCTTTACAGTCCCGTAAAGTATACTCCATGACATTCCTGGGTGACCCCTGACTATTTACAGGACTGCTTGTGTCCTGATCAGGTTGTAAGCTCTTGGGAAACACAAACAGCTTAAAACGCTTCTTTGTATTCCCTGGTTCATGGCATGGGGCATCTGCCTAACCAATGTCACTGGGTTTCCCAACTGCAGAAAGAATAGTTGGTGATGCCAGAGGATGAGTGGGTCAGACTGTGGTGGTCCTTTATTTTTTTTTTTATTTTTTGAGACAGAGTCTCAAGCTGTCCCCCTGGGTAGAGTGCTGTGGCATCACTCACAGCAACCTCCAACTCCTGGGCTCAAGCAAGTCTCCTGCCTCCGCCTCCCAAGTAGCTGGGACAACAGGCGCCCGCCACAACGCCTTCCTATTTTTTTGGTTACAGCCATCATTGTTGTTTGGCGGGCCTGGGCTGGATTCGAACCTGCCACCTTAGGTGTACGTGGCTGGCGCCTTAGTCACTTGAGCCACAGGCGCCGAGCCTGTGATGGTCCTTTAAAGTGAGCGTCTCTATAACAACTTTAAGGCCTGGTCCACACGGGTGTTAAGCTGGACTACAGAAGCCTTGTCTCCCCTCCCCAATGATTTTAACTTCCTCAAGGACAAGGACAGTGACACAGATCTTTGCTACTCCACAGTACCCAGGCAGAATCAATGCTCCATACATCCCTGGGTCTTCCCGAGCATACTATGCTCATGAGAATGGTGTACACTTCCAAACAATTTTCTTATTATGGCCCCTGACTAGTAGAGAAGCCATTTTTAGGGTCTCTGACACCCTGAGATGTAAGACAGTAGGGAATGCATCTATCACAGAGACCACCCATCAAGAGCTGGTGGGCGTCAGGAAAGAGACGCATTAATTGGAAAGTTAAGGACTTGGGAAGGCTGATCCCATCTCTCCTTTGAGTCTAGCCAAATGTCTAGACTAGTCTCCTATTGTCTTTGCTCTGGTGGTAGCCTCTCCCTACCCACGCTTTTCTATCCATAAGCAAAGGCCTGGGGTTAACATGCCTTCCACACGCCGCCAGCAGGCACCTGGACTGGCCCGTCCGCACACCGCCAGCAGGCACCTGGACTGGCCCGTCCGCACACCGCCAGCAGGCACCTGGACCGGACTGTCCACACGCCACCAGCAGGCACCTGGACTGGCCCGTCCACACGCCACCAGCAGGCACCTGGACTGGCCCGTCCACACGCCACCAGCAGGCACCTGGACTCCAGCAGCCTTCACAGTCCTTGTCATGAGTGGGGGCTCCAAGCAAGTTATGGAAAGGGCCAGGCCAGGGCCCGCTGCTCCCCCAATGGCAGGTGAACAAGTGCTATGTACCTGGAGGCTGGCAAGCCCAATAAGGGACTGCCTCTTAGCCAAAGGCATCCACCCCCCAGGATGTCCTGTAATGAGAAACACCAGTTTCTCCTCAGCAAACATCTCTGCCTGGCATTCAAGATCCTCAGAAGTCTGGCCCTTCTTTGGCTATTTGTAAAAGTCACCCTCACCCACACAGATTGCCCACTCTGGCCAAAGTGGGTTCCTTGATGTTCCATCCTTGTATAGTTTGGTTCCCCAAGACCATCCAACCTCGGTAACACGGGGTCCCTGCCTCCCCCAGCAGCAACCAGCCACAGCACCACTTCCCTGAAACCTCCACTTGTCCAGAGCACTTGCTGAAAACCCACCCTGCACAATATTTTTTTTTTCGAGACAGCTCATTTTGTCACCGTTGGTAAAGTGCCGTAGTGTCACAGCTCACAGCAACCTCAAATTCTTGGGCTCAAGAGATTCTCTTGTCTTAGCTTCCTGAGTAGTTGGCACTATAGGCGCCTGCCACACCATCTGCGTATTTTATTTTTAGAGATGGGCTCTTGCTCTTGCTCAGGCTGGTCTCCAACTCCTGAGCTCAGGCGATCCATCCAGGTTGGCCTCCCAGAGTGCTGGGATTGTAGGAATGAGCCACTGCGCCTGGTTACCCCTGTACAATCTTCTATGCCATGCTTTCTTTTTTCTTTTTTTTTGAGACAGAGCCTCAAGCTATCCCCCTGGGTAGAGTGCTATGGCTTCACTGCTCACAGCAACCTCCAACTCCTGGGCTCAAGTGAGTCTCCTGCCTCTGCCTCCCAAATAGCTGGGACCACAGGTGCCCGCCACAACGCCCAGCTATTTTTTGGTTGCAGCCATTATTTTTGTTTGGCGGGCACGGGCTGGGGATTCAAACCTGCCACCTTAGGTGTACGTGGCTGGTGCCTTAGTCGATTGAGCCACAGGCGCCGAGCCTTTTGTCTTTTTTTGAGACAGAGTCTTGCTTTGTTGCCCTGGCTAGAGTACAGCGCATCAGCCTAGCTCACAGAAGGGAGGCAGGGCTCACCACTGAAAAACAAGAGATCAAAAGCAGCAAGCTGAGACCCAGACCATGCATCATTCTCTAGCTGTGAGATTTTACCTTCTCCTGAGCCTCTGCCCTAAGCTGTAAGATGAAGATGCTGCTTGCTCTACTTACCTACAGGACCATGCGAGACCAAATGACATACTGTAGGGCAAAGTGCTGTGGAAGTGCTCAAAGACAGCAGCAGGTGGCGCTTGCCACACAGAGTTGAAAAGAGCTCAGACAGGGCCCAACTCTTGGCCCTAGGGCATAGGTGGCCTTTATTTCCTCTCTCGGGGAAGGAAGGGCAGGGGAGCTTTCCTGGGGGGTGGGTATGCCCCAGAGGAGGGGGCTGGAAGGGCCTGACCACCTTTCAGAAGGGCTGGTCCTTGTCCACTTCCTGGCACTTGGCTGCAGGGTGTGTGTGAGGGAGTCACCCCCCCTTGGGGTGGCAGCTCCTGCATCAGCGCAGGCACAAGGAGGTATCTGCTGGTGTTCAAAACGAGGGAGGGAGGGCAGGTGCCCTGAGTCAGGGAGCAGAGGGCGAGGGTGGCCGATCCCACGCCAGACACCTCCCCAGTAGGGCAACTTTCACAAGGCCTGGCTGGGGTGGCTCTTCTCCAGAGAAGGGCCCCTGAGGGGCCCACAGGCAACGCTCCATCCGCGGGCTGCTCCTTTAAATGTCCATCTCAAACTGTGACTCTTCACCTGAGGACAGAAGGAACAGAAGGCAGGGTGAGCAATGAGCTGATGCTTTATGGGTCAGGGAGAGACCTTATTTTTATTTTTATTTTTTGCAGCTTTTGGCTAGGGCTGGGTTTGAACCCGCCACCTCCGGTATATGGGGCCAGTGCCCTATTCCTTAGGGACACAGGTGCTGCCCGAGACCCTATTTTTTTTATCCTGTGATTCCTACAAGAGGAGCAGAGGCCAGGTTTATGCTGCCAAGGGCAGTGGAGGAAGAATGGGGCGAGACTAGGAATTTCTGGAAACACAGGGGGAAGGTTCTGTGTCTAAGTATGCTCTCCTCAATACCAAAGAAGAGTAGAGAGTAGAGACCAGGTTTCCTGACAGGGGAGGTGACAGTCCTCAATTGCCTATTACTGTTTTTACTTTTTCTCTTTTTTTGAGACAATCTCTCACTTTGTTGCCCTTGGTAGAGTGCTATGGCTGTCACAGCTCACAGCAACCTCAAACTCTTGGGCTTAAGTGATTTTCTTGCCTCATCCTCCTGCGTAGCTGGGACTACAGGTGCCCACCACAATGCCCAGCGTTTTTTTTTTTTTTTTTTTTTGCAGTTTTTGGCCAGGGCTGGGTTTGAACCCGCCACCTCTGGCATATGGGGCCAGGACCCTACCTCTTTGAGCCACAGGCTCTGCCAAAATGCCCGGCCATTTTTTTTATAGATGGGGTCTCACTCTTGCTCAGGCTGGTCTGGAACCTTTAAGCTCAGGCTGTCCATCTGCCTCAGCCTCACAGAGTACTAGGATTACAGGTGTAAGCCACTGCACCCAGCCTGTTTTTACTTTTTATAAAAGTGAATGGTTACTTGTGATTTTATAGAAAAGCAACTTCAGGCTCCGCACCTGTAGCACAGTGGTTACGGCACCAGCCACATACACCGAGGCTGGTGGGTTGGAACCCAGCCCAGGCCAACTAAATACAATGACAACTGCAACAAAAAAAATAGCCGAGCGTTGTGGCGGGTGACTATAGTCTCAGCTACTTGGGAAGCTGAGGCAAGAGAATCACTTAAGCCGAAGATTTGGAGGTTGCTGTGAGCTGTGATGCCAGGCACTCTACCCAGGGTGACATAGTGAGACTGTCTCAAAAAAAAAAACAAAAAAACAACTTCATTAAAAAAAAATTCCTTTTTTTTTTTTTTTTTATTAAATGAGACAAAGTTTCACTCTATCACCCTGGCTAGAGTTCCATGGTATCATCATAGCTCACAGCAGGGGTCCTCAAACTTTTTAAACAGGGGGCCAGTTCACTGTCCCTCAGACCATTGGAGGGCTGGACTGTTGGCCCAGGAATGAGTCTGCTGCTAAGCAGAACAGGCAGCAGCAGCAAGAACACCTGGTGGGCCGTAGTTTGAGAACGCCTGGCTTATAGCAAACTCAAAATCCTGGGTTCAAGCAATCCTCTTGCCTCAGCTTCCTGAGTAGGTGGGACTATAGGTGCTCACCATCTAGCTTTCCCATTTTTAGTACAGACAGAGTCTTGCTCTTGCTAAGCCTAGTCTCAAACTCCTCAGTTCTAGTGACCCACCTGCCTCAGCCTCTTAGAGTGCTAGAATTACTGCCTGGCTTGAAAACTATTCCTTAAAAATAAAACCTTTCTGAGGATTTGTCCCAATTTTCGGCTTCGAAAACTGTGCCCTAACTAGGCACACACCCAACAACTGCCCGTGGAATAGCCTGACTCTGTGGTAGAGCCGTTATTTGGATAATCCAGCGCTCACCATCCTCTTCCCACAAAGATTTCCAAGGAGCTCACGCTGCAGTGGATTTTCTTCTTTTTAAGGGAACTACTTTTATTCATGGTCTGCTGGGCAGGGCTGCTCTGAGGTTCTACACCGCAAGAGGCCTGCTCTGGCCCACAACAGGAAACAATGGGCTGTGTCTTCTGGTTACTTTTGCACAAAGGCAGGAGCTTTGGTATTTTTGTACCCAGTTAAGCAATATGAAAATTATATCCCACCCCCTCCCTCCCCACCTTGTTGTAACAAGGATGTGTGACTCTTCAGCCATTGTTTTGGGTTAAGAGTGGTCCACCTGGGGCACCATGGGCTGACCTTGCATCTGTCATGGGTCTGAGCAGGTCTGGAATGAGGAGGGCAAGATATGCAGGTGGGGCAGATGACAGTCTTTGCGCAGTGGTGACTCAACAGTTTTGTGTGTTGACTCCCCCCACCCTAAACTCGCGGTCATAGGCTGAAGCAGAGGAGCGAGGCACTGTGGCACGTGACTCTCTCCAGCACGCACTCCAAGCTACCTTCCTACCACCACTGCCCTCTGGGTCTAAGAAGCACGGTGCTAAGGCTTAGTTGTGTTCCTCAAATTTCATGTGTCACTTAATTCCCAAATTCAGGCTGGAGTGGTGGCTCACACCTATAATCCTAGCACTCTAGGAGGCCTAGGCAGGAGTATCACTTGAGCTTAGGAGTTCAAGTCCAGGGCGGTGCCTGTGGCTCAAGGAGTAGAGTATCGACCCCATATACCGGAGGTGGCAGGTTCAAACCCGGCCCCAGCCAAAAACTGCAAAAAGAAAAAAGAAAAGGAGTTTGAGTCCAGCCTGAGCAACAGTGAGACCCCTGTCATTACTAAAAAATAGAAAAAACTAAGCTAGGACTGACGACACAAGCCTATAGTCTCAGCTATTCAAGAGGCTGAGGCAGAAGGATTGTTTGAACCCAGGAGTTAGAGGTTACAGCATGCTATGATGACACCACTGCACTCTAGCCAGTGTGACAAAATAAGACTCTGTCTTTTTGTTTTGGGGGGAGGGAGACAGAGTCTCACTTTGTTACCTTTGGTAGAGTGCCATGGCGTCATGGCTCCCAGCAACCTCAAACTCTTAGGCTCAAGTGATTCTCTTGCCTTAGCCTACTGAGGCTGGGCCTACAGGTGCTCGCCACAATGCCCGGCTATTTTTTAGAGACGGTGTCTTACTCTTGCTCAGGCTGGTCTCAAACTGGTGAGCTCAGGCAATCCACCTGCCTCAGCCTCCCAGACTGCTAGGATTACAGGTGTGAGCCACTGCACCTGACCATAAGACTCTGTCTTTAAAAAAAAAAAAAAGGTAAAAGAAAAAAAGAAGAGAAAGAGAGACTAGCTGAAATGTGCACTCTTGCCCTCTGCCATGTCACAGTGCAGCAGGTTGGCCCTCAACACATACAGGTGCTACGCCTTTGGACTTCCCAGCCTCTGGAATAGAGAGAAACAAACGTCTTTTCCTTGTAATTTGCTCAGTCTTCCAGCCTGAGCAAGAGTGAAACTTTGTCTATACTAAAAATAGAAAAAACTCTCCAGGTATGTGGCAGGTGTCTATAGTCCCAGCTACTCAGGAGGCTGAAGCAAGACGATTGCTTGAGCCCAGAAGTTTGAGGTTGCTGTGAGCTAGGCTGAGGCCATGGTGCCCTATCCAGGGCGACAGAGGCTCAAGAAAGAAAGGAAGGAAGGAAGGAAGGAAGGAAGGAAGGAAGGAAGGGAAAGAGAAGGGAAATGGTAAGGGGAAGAAAAGGGAAGGGGGGAGAGGAGAAGGGCAAAGGAGAAGAAAATAAATTACTCAGCCCTGGGTATTCAATTATGGTAATAGAAAAATGGACTAAGATAGAAAATTGTTATCAAGTCATAGGGCTGTTGCTAATTATGAATACCTGAAAATATGAACATGGCTTTGGAACTGGGTAGTGAGTAGAGGCCAGGACGGTTTTGAAGCTGAATGCTGGAAAAGCCTTGTATTACTATAAATGATGAATTTTTTTTAGAGACAGAGTCTTACTTTATTGCCCTCAGTAGAGTGTCACGGCGTCATAGTTCACAGCAACCTCCAACTTCTGGGCTAGGGTGATTCTCTTGTCTCAGCCTCCTGAGTAGCTGGGACTACAGGAGCCCAACCACAATGTCCAGCTTTTTTTTTTGTTTGTTTTTGCAGTTTTTGGCTGGGGCTGGGTTTGAACCCACCACCTCCAGTATATGGGGCCGGCACCCTACTCCTTTGAGCCACAGGTGCTGCCCAACGTTTGGCTATTTTATAAATGATGAATTAAGGAAGATTCTGGTGTGGGCTTAGAAGAAAAGACTAGGAAAAGTCTGAAACTTCTTAGAGATTGCTTAAGTGGTAGTGACCAGAATGCAGACAGAAAAACAGGCAGTCAAGGCCATGCTGATGAGAGGTCTTGTGGGAAAATGAAGCCCATCTTACTGGAAAGTGGAGAACAGGCTAATCTCATCTACAGTTGTGAAGAACTCAGCTGTACTGTCTCATGCCTGAACTTGAGAGTAATGAACTAGGATACTTGGTGGAAGAAATTTCTTAGCAGCAAAGTGTTCAAGATACTGTTGTGTTTACTTCTGGCCGCTTATCAGTAAGATTTGGGAGCACAGGGATGACTAAAAGATAGAACTTATCAATCAAAGGAAAAAGTGGAAAAATGTAGAAAATTTGTACCCCAGCCACATAAAAAGTGAAAAATTATGTTAAGATTTAAACTAACAGAAGGGAGTCAAAGTCAGAGGCTATTCCTCAGGAGAATGGGAAAAAGAGCCTGAAGGTGTCTCTTTTTATTTATTTATTTATTTTTTTTAGACAGAGTCTCACTCTGTCACCCAGGCTAGCATACCCTGGCCTTGGCCTAGCTCATAGCAACCTCAACTCCTGGGTTTAAGTGATCTTCCTTCCTCAGCCTCCAGAGGAGCTAGGACTACAGATGCCACCACAACACCTGGCTCACTCTTTTTTTTTTTTTTTTTGGTAGAGACAGAGTCTCACTTTATTGCCCTTGGTAGAGTGCCTCACAGCAACCTCCAACTCCTGGACTTAGGTGATTCTCTTGCCTCAGCCTCCTGAGTAGCTGGACTATAGGTGCCACCACAATGCTTGGCTATTTTTTTTGTTGCAGTTTAGCCGGGGTCAGGTTTGAACCCATCACCCTCAGTATATGAGCCACCCTACCCACTGAGCCACAGGTGCCACCCGGCTCACTCTTTTCTATAGAGACGGTGTTGGTCTCAATCTCCTGAACTCAAGGGATCTGCTTGCTTCAGCCTCCCAGAGTGCTAGGATTATAGATGTGAGCCACCACACCCTCACACGTCTTATAGATCTCTGAAGCTGTCCTTGCTCAGAGACCTAGGAGGGAAGAATGGTTTTAGGCAGACTGGCTGAATGCACCTGTGATGCCTGGACTAAAGTGGAAAAATACCAGTTAATTCCTGGCAAATTTCTGGGCCACAAGCCCTCAACAAAACAGAGTAAGTGGTTCACTCCCAAGATAGATGGGCAAGTGCTCATTGGCTTCTTGCTTGACTAACTCCCCTGAGAAACGGACCAGGAACTACACTGTCCCTAAACTGACCTTTGAGAAATACCAGGTGGAAAAAGTACTGAAACAAAGATATATGGCCAACTATGGCTAACTAACCACAAAATTCTGCTTCTGTATGATGCTTCCAACCTTACCCAAACGCACCTGGGCAGCCTGTGTGCCAACCAGGATGCAGATCAAGCCTTAGACACCTGACCCCTTAAGCACTGGGGGGCTGCTCTCAGGAACCCCATGTTAGGACACTGAGGCAGTTGCCGGCCAGCTCTTCAATAAAAGGACTCCTCTTTAAAGTTTACTTGTCTGGCAGTATGGTCTTTGAGACTTCTGGGCATAACACACCCTCCACAAGCTCAGTGCCCAGAGCCACTTGGGCACTCTGCTCCCCAAATTCTAGCACAGCACTCCTCAGCAGCCCATTTGTAGATTAGGGTCATCACAGGAGTGGGTTATTTAGCACAGAGTGCTATAAAAGGCCACTCTGATTTTCTCTCGTGTGCCCCCTCTTGCCCTGTGATGTCTCCTGCCATGTTATTACCCTCCCAGAAGCCAAGCAGATGCAGCCGCCATGCCCTTGGACTTCCCAGTCTCCAAAACTAAGAAATTAACCACTTTTCTTTACAAATTACCTAGTCTCAGGGATTCAGGTATAGCAACAGAAAACTGACTGAGACCTAACCAAACTGTTGCCTGTCTTACAGACTACAGGCTTCCTAAGGTAATTCTGAGTCATGTCCTGCAGGCCTGGGGTAGACGGATTCTGTTGATGTCAGCAGGGTAAGCCCAGCCAAGGTCCCAGCTGTTTCCTGTCTGGGGTAACAGGTCAGAGGGTTCTAGTCTAAGGTCTGAAAGTGCTTATGCTGCGTCCTCCTGCAGCACAGCGTTCAGACGCTCTAACAAGCCAGCCAGGATGCCACAGATGCTGCAAAGAGAGTATTTGTAGGCACTGCTGCCAGGGTGACTGCTCTGATTTCTTGGGAGGTGGGGACACCAAAACAATCTAGCTGTCGAACTTCCAGAAACAACTGGCTGAACTACTTGTCTTCATAAAAATCCACTAGGGAACCAACACCCTGACAGGAACCATCCTCTTATCTTGTAGATGTGTAGTTTCCTAGAGGGCAAGTACACTGTGTCTTTGATAAGTTGTCTCTTGCACCACGAATATCAGGAGTGTGTTCCAAGTGGTGAGGCTTCAGAGACAATTAAAGGAGCATGTTATGAAAGCTGCTGTGTGCAGCCACAGCCATTTCAAAGAATTTCACCATTAATTATAGTACCTGGTGGGGCCAAGTAACTTTTGGTTCTTGGGCCCTTTTCAGGGGGAAAGCTGGTACCTAGGAGAGTTCTGCCTTCCCAGCCCTCCAGGGGCTAAGCTGCTCCAGGAAAGGTGGAACAGAATCACCATCCTCCTCTCTCCCTGGAGTGCCCCCCACCCCCCGCAGAGGGGCCCAGGGGCCTCGTATATCCTTTCTGGAGGGAGAGCCTGGCCACTCACCGCCGGTCCGTTTATCTTCTGGGCTGTTGCACAAGTGGTTCTGGCTGGCTTCTGTGGGGGGCTCTTCACTGGCAGGGCTGGTGACCCCGGGAATTGTGGGCAGATCCCTCGGGGGTGTTTTGGTTACAGGTGAGTTCCGACATTCCATGAGGAATTTCCGGTCATAGATGATCCTGGTACCTGGAAGGGCAACAGGGAAGGTGGTAAAGCCATTTTGAAACCCCCTCTGCTGGTTTTTCCCTTTCTTTGAGGTGAGGTTTAGCAGAGGGCAGCAGGTTCTCCTGCTAAAGCCAGACCAAGGAAGAACGAGGCTTATTCAGGGGCTGGGCTGCAGCCTCCAAACCAACTCCCCTGCTCGTGAAGTGCTCTGATGGATGAGGCCTGTGGACCACTAGACTGCACCAGCACCCTAAGCTCTGTCCCTAAAGCCCCCCAGATCACTTGTTCATCCCTCTTTGATGCGAATTACTTATAACAATCATATTCTACAGTGTAGAAAGAACATTTCTATTCATTGTGCAATCCTGTCCTTACAGTAATCCTGCAGGATACCAAAAATAGGTACTTTTTTTTTTTTTGGAGACAGAGTCTCACTATGTCACCCTGGGTAAAGTGCTGGGGCCTCATCATAGCTCACAGAAACCTCAAACTCTTAGGCTCAAGCAATTCGCCTCAGCCTCCTGAGTCACTGTAACTACAATGCCTGGCTAGTTTTTTATATTTTTAATAGAGATGGGGTCTCACTCTTGCTCAGGCTGGTCTTGAACTTCTGAGCTTAAGCAATCCACCTGCCTCCTAGAGTGCTAGGATTATAGGCATGAGCCACCACACCTGGCCTTTTTTTCTTTTTTCTTTATATATATATATATATATATATATATATATATTTTTTTTTTTTTTTTTTTAGACAGATCCTCAAGATATACCCCTGGGTAGAGTGCCATGGAATCTCAGCTCATAGCAACCTCCAACTCGTGGGCTCAAGCGAGTCTCCTGCCTCCGCCTCCCAAGTAGCTGGGACCACAGGCACCCGCCACAATGCCCAGCCATTTTTTGGTTGCAGCCATCATTGTTGTTTGGCGGGCCCGGGCTGGGGATTTGAACCCGCCACCTTGGGTGTATGTGGCCGGCGCCTTAGCTGCTTGAGCCACAGGCGCCGAGCCCTTTTTTTCTTAATGTAGAAATGGGGTCTTGCTCTATCTCCCAGGCTGGAGGGCAGCGATGTGAACACAGCTCAAGGCAACCTCCAGCTCTTGGGCTCCAGTGATCTTCCTGCCTCTGTACCCAGCTAATTATCGTATTTTTTCTTTTTAGAGACAAAGTCTTGCTATGTTGCCCACACTGGTCTCAAACTCTTGGCCTCAAGCAATCCTCCTGCCTCAGACTCCCTCCCAAATCCCTGGGATTATAGGCATAAGCTATGGTGCCTGGTCTGGAATAGTTATCTTCAACCCCATTTTACAAATAAGCAAACTGAAAACCCAGTGATTCACTAAAACTAGTAAAAATGAGAACTTTTCCTGCGTGGACCTGGTAGAAAGGTATGGGGAGGTGGAGACAGGTGGGCTCTCTGCTGAGCCCAGAGGCCCCAGAGCATCTGCAGTCTAGCTTTCCCTTTCACTGTCCTTTCCAAGTGCTAGTCTTACTCCCTGTGTGAGGCCCTACCTTCCTAATTATTCCCGATCCCCCACCACACCCTGACCACCCCACATGCAGGTGCCTGAGGGATCCCTTCCACTTATAAAGAAAGGAGTTGTTACTTAAAGTCTGAGGCCCAAGATCCAAAAGGAACGGTGAGGTTATTCTTGTTTGGTCCTTGCTTAATCCTGAGCAGCGGTAGGGTACTGGCCATCTGACATCTCTACATTTGCTGAGCGCTCCCTTTTTAACAAAGAGTAGGCCTTGGCTCAAGTCTTCAGCTGACCAATGGATGGAATCTTGGGAGAATTGTCTGCTGTCACTGTGTTTCTTTTTATAGCGACTTTATAGTTATGGCAAGTAAATCTGGTTTTCCATATACAGTAATGATATTAAGTTCCCTTTTAATACATAATAATGTGTTATATATGTAATATACTATATATAAGTATAGGGCGGCGCCTGTGGCTCAGTGAGTAGGGCGCAGGCCCCATATACTGAGAGTGGTGGGTTCGAACCCCGCCCCAGCCAAACTGCAACGAAAAGTGCTGGGGTTGTGGCAGGTGCCTGTAGTCCCAGCTACTTGGGCAGCTGAGGCACGAGAATCACCTAAGCCTAAGAGTTTCAGGTTGCTGTGAGCTGTGATGTCACAGCACTCAACTGAAGGTGACAAAGTGAAATTCTGTCTCTTAAAAAAAAAATATATATATATATATAATGTACTATATGTAAATATAATATAATTAAATTTAAAAGGTGATACAAAAAATATCAAATATTTGTACATGCAGAACACAAGGCATGGTAATAACTGTGCAGATGGACTATGAATAACTTGGGTTTGGGATCACTGTTTAAGGACTTCAGGAATGCCCTTCCTCACCAATAACCAGGGAATAGCTCTTGCACTAAAGGGCTGTGATAAGCAACATTAGAATAGCTGAGATCTGTGTTTTTAAAAACATGTTTATTTTTCTTAATTTTTAAGGATATATCATTGTATATATTGAGATTTTTTTTTTGAGACAGTGTCTTGCTTTGCTGCCACAGGTATCATTGCTGCAACCTCAAACTCCTAGGTTCAAGTGATCCTCCTGCCTCAGCCTCCCTAGTAGTAGAGACTACAGGTACCCACTATAACACTTGGCTATTTTTTTTTTTTAAAGACAGAGTCTCACTATGTTGTTTTTGGTAAGAGTACCGTGGCATCACAGGTCACAGCAACCTCAAACTCTTGGGCTTGGCTGGCGCCTTAGCTACTTGAGCTACGGTGCCAAGCCAGAGTTGTCATTCTTGTTTCGCTGGCTGGGGCTGAGCTGGAACCCATGAGCCTCGGTGTATGTGGCTGATGTAACCACTGTGCTACAGGCACCAAGCCTAATAGTTCTATTTTTAGTAGAGATGGGGTCTTGCTCTTGCTCAGGCGGGCCTCAAACTCTTGAGCTCAAGGGATCCTCCTATGCTCAGCCTTCCAGAGTGCTAGGATTATAGGCACGAGCCATCTCATGAGGCCCTCTGTTGTTTCTTCAAGACTGGAGGGCTTGAGCAGGTGGCTTTGGGAGGCCAAGTGGGGAGGATCACTTGGGCACAGGAGTTTGGGGTTACAGTGAGCTATATGATTATGAAATATTAGATGTTTGTGAGACTGTACTCTAGCACAGGTGACAGAAGGAGACCCTATCTCCAAAACAAAACTCAGCAAAAGTCTCCCCTCTTCTTCCTGCATCCCCCCAACTTTGGTTTATTACCACAGATAGGGAACTGATCCTGTCTGAGTGTACCCGAAGAGTAAGAGGTTCAGAACCTGGGCTCTTCTCTTCCGTGGCCATTGCAGTAGCAGTAGCGGCCAAATGAAGTTCCATCCCTTTGTAACTTCCGACCAAGGGAGAACTGCACAAGGCATTTAGATACATCTTCCTGCCCGACAGGAAGAGCCTGACTCCTTCTTTCCAAAGAGCTAAGAGACAACAACGTTTGATCCATGCCCATTGGAGAGGTTGTGTGAAGACACTGGAAAGGTCAGCAGATTGGCAAAGGAGTTCGGGTTTACAGGAAGGAATGTGTCATCTGAAAGGGTACAGCAGGAAGAGGCTAATGGCCCCACTGTCCCCGAGGGCATTCGCCACAGCAGGTGGTCATCAGTCACAGGGCTAACAGTGGACAAAGACCGCAAAAGAGCCTTGAATGGAAAGGCAAATCTTGCCAAGGAGGAAAGGAAATGGGCAAATACAAGGAAGAAAGAATGGAGAAGACGTGGGAATAACCTTGTATATGTATAACTTTCTTTCTTCTCTCTGTCTCTTTTTTTGCTGTAGTTGTCATTGTTGTCTGGCAGGTTCAGACTGCCAGCTCTGTTGTATGTGGCTGGTGCCCTAGCCACTGAGCTACAGGCGCCGGGCCATGTATAACTTTCATTAAAAACTGATAAAATGGGAAAAAAAGAAAGAACCAGGGGTAGCATCTTCCCAGAGAACCTCTCAGACTCTTGGGTTCAAGTGATCCTCTTGCCTCAGCCTCCCAAGTAGCTGGGACACAGGCACCTGCCACAACGCCCAGCTATCTTTCTCTTGTTGTTGTAGTTGTCATTGTTCTTTGGCAGGCCCAGGCTGGATTAGAACCTGCCTGCTCCAGTGTATGTAGCTGGTGCCCTAGCTGCTGAGCTATGGGTGCCAAGCCAGTGGCCCTAATTTTCATAGACTAGACATATACCACCACATGTACATATCACCTGGTGCCTCATGTGGACGACCCCCAGGTGTTGACCCCTGGGTGGTCACCTTAGCGAGGTTTCAGTATCTCCGTCTTTCTGTGACTGGCTCATCTCACACTTGGCGTAATGCCCTCCGGTTTCATGTGTTTTGTTCAGCATGCATCCGAATTTCCTTCCTTCTTAAGGTTGACTGACGTTTCACTGTATGTGTATACCACCTCTGGTTTACCCATGCATCTAAGTGTGCACAGGAGGGCTGCTTCTGCCTTCTGGCTTCCAGGGATGATGCTGCTATAAACATAGGTATACAAGGACCTATTCAAGATTCTGTTTTCAGGCCAGGTGTGGTGGTTCATGCCTATAATCCCAGCACTCTGGGAGGCCGAGATTGGGTGGGTGGGGGGAACTGCTTCAGCTCAGGGGTTCGAGACCAGCTTGAGTCTTTACTAAAAACAGAAGTATTACTTGGGTGTCATGGGGGTGCCTATAATTCTAGCTATTTGGGCAGCTGAGGCAGAAGAATCGCCTAAGCCCAGAAGGCTGAGGTTCCTGTGAGCTATGAGGCCATGGCACTGTAGCCTAGGGGAGGAGAGAGACTCATGTCTTAAAAAAAAAAAGATCCTGCTTTCAATTCCTTTGGGGGTTTATACGTAGAAGTGACCCCAGCAATTTAAAAATCATTGACTGCACTTAAAAGAGGGAAGAAAGAACCTCTATGTCTCACTAGGAGAGGCCAAGGTAGGTGAATCACTTGAGCTCAGGAGTTCCAGACTAGCCGGAGCCGGAGAGAGACCCTCGTCTCTAAAAAAAAAAAAAGCCAGGCATTGTGGCAGGCACCTGTAGTCCCAAGCTACTTCGGAGGCTAGGCAAGAGAATCACTCAAGCACAAGAGTTTGAGGTTGCTCAGAGCTGTGACACCATGGCACTCTACTAAGGGTGACCAAAAAAAAAAAAAACAAAAAACAAAAAAACCTTTATGCCCTTTGTCCTATGGCCAGTCAATTACATAAAAATAAAAATCCTCCACTGGGTGCCCATAGCTCAGTGTGTAGGGCACTGGCACATACGCTGGGGCTGGCAGGTTTGAACTGACCCAAGGGCCAGCTAAAACAACAATTACAACTGCTACAACAAAAACAAACAGCTGAGTGTCGTGGCAGGCGCCTGCAGTCCCAGCTACTTGGGAGGCTGAGGCAAGAGACAGCCTCAGACCTTGCTTAAGCCCACGAGTTAGAGGTTGTTGCGAGCTTTGACGCCAACAGTACTCTACTGAGGGTGACATAGTAAGACTGTCTCAAAAAAAAAAAAAAATTGGGCAGCGCCTGTCTCTCAGTGAGTAGGGCGCTGGCCCCAGCCAAACTGCAACAAAAAAATAGCCGGGTGTTGTGGTGGGCGCCTGTAGTCCCAGCTACTCAGGAGGCTGAGGCAAGAGAATCACCTAAGCCCAGCAGTTGGAGGTTGCTGTGAGCTGTGACACCACTCTACCGAGGGCAATAAAGTGAGACTCTGTCTCTAAAAAAGAAAAAAACCTTCCTTTGAACTAATAGAAGGCATAAACAAAATGACAGCAGAGGTGGCCGCAGGACCTTCCTCTCCCCATTAGAGTATTCCGGCAGGGACGGCTGGGGGAGGGAAGCCAGGGGAGTAAACTGTAGTGCTGGGAAGGTCAGCTGACACTGCCGAGCTAGGAGGGAACCACAACGCCACCTGACTAGGAGCTGACCGTGGACAACAGAAGTGTGTTTCCCACGAAAGCTGCTGTGCCTTTTAACCCCTTTTTCTTCCATCCCGTCAAGGGATCTAACTCTACTGTTTCAGTTCACAGTGATGTGGAAGCTCCTTGAGCCTCCCACAGGTGAGGCAAACATAACAAACACACAGGCCGTGTTGTCGGAACTGTGAACCGTTGGCTGCAAACGCTGCCGGTTTGGGAGCTCCTGGCCCCGTGTAGGTCTGGCAGTGCCCAGCAGGATGCTGCCAAGGCAGGTGTGGGCTGGCAGACACCTCTGCCCGCGTGTATGGGCGGCGGGAGTCTATTTCCTCACCACGCCCGCCCAGACCTCTCTCTAGGGAAAATGACCCACCTCTGTAGGTCACTAAAACAAGAGCATGAAGTGCTTTTGAGGATCTAGGCACCTTTCAGACGGCAAAGCCACGACCTGTTCTTCTGCTCTTCTCACAAGAGTCATGTCAAACACCAACAAGACAGAGAAGCACACACTCCCGCTCGGATGCCAGTAGGACGCCGAGTGCTGCCGCAAACCACTGTCCGGTCAGGACTGGGCAGGTGCAGTGGCGGCTGCACCTTGCAAACCCAGCACTCTGGGAGGCTGAAGTGGGAGGAATGCTTGAGGTCAGGAGTTTGAGACCAGCCTGAGCAAGAACAAGACCCCACAGCTACAAAATAACCAGAAAAATTAGCCAGGCATGGTGGCTCACACTCTTAGTCCCTGCTACTGAGAGGCTGAGGCAGGAGAATCTCCTGAGCTGAGGAGTTTGAGGTTGTTGTGAGCTATGATGATAGCACAGCACTCTACCCAGAGTGGTGGAGAGTGAGACTCTGTCTCGAAACAACAACAACAAAATAATAATGATAATAAATAAATAAATAATTTTTAAAAACCCACAAAAAACAAGAAAGAAATTTTTCTGAATATAAAGAGGTAAATCTGGACAGTGAAACACACCTTGAGTATTCAGAGCCATGACTTAAAAATGCTGAATGGTGTTCACTGTGAAATTTCACAATACTGGCAATAAAGATATTCCAGAAAGGGGGGTGGGAAAAAAACCCCAACAGGTGTATCTAAATACGAGGGATGAGAATGACATGGAACTTTTCAATAGCTAGACTGGAAGCCTGGGGTAGGGGGCAATACCTCTACAATCTGAGGGCAAAGTTCCCTTTGACCTACAGCTTATCCCCAGCCAAATACGAATTCAGTCAAGGAAGAACAGAGGCACTTTCAGATAGAATAGAGCAGTATGTCTTCTACCAAAATTAGAGAAAACCTTCAGGGAACCCCCATGCAATAGCTGGGAAGCCAGATGTTAGCTCAGGAGAGAAGAAAAACACGGAAGGAGAAAGCCAGACGTTTGACTCTGCATAATTCCTTACTGGGAGGACTAGCAGAGAGAGGCTGGAGGGTTTGTGGGCCTCACTTGCTAAGTGAAAGCTTAGCATGGTTTAAAACAAAGCAGTCGGGCAGCGCCTGAGGCTCAGTGAGTAGGGTCCGCCCCATATACTGAGGGTGGTGGGTTCAAACCTGGCTCCGGCCAAACTGCAACAAAAAATCACCAGGCGTTGTGGCAGGCGCCTGTAGTCCCAGCTACTCGGGAGACTGAGGCAAGAAAATTGCCTAAGCCCAAGAGCTGGAGGTTGCTATGAGCTGTGATGCCATAGCACTCTACTGAGGGTGACAAAGTGAGACTCTATCTCTAAAAAAATAAAAATAAAAATAAAACAAAGCAATTACTACCTCTATATTTAAAAAAAAGTGTGCAAAAATGGAAATACTATTACTGTAAACTACTTGGTTCAACAAGAGTCATCCTAATAAAAATAACCACCATGGAGTTTTTAAAAAATATATGATGGGTGGCACCTGTGGCTCAGTGGGCAGGGTGCCAGCGGGTTCAAACCTGGCCCGGCCAATCTGCAATGAAAGAATAGCCGGGCATTGTGGCACCTGTTATCCCAGCTATTTGGGAGGCTGAAGCAAGAGAATCACCTAAGCCAGGAGTTGAAGGTTGCTGTGAGCTGTGTGACGCCACGGCACTCTACCAAGGTCGATAAAGTGAGACTCTGTCTTTACAAAATAAATAAATAAATAAATAAATAAATAGTATGTGATGTAATTATATTGGGTAAGTGGGAGGGGAGGAAGAGAGGGTGCGGAGGTTAAAAAACAAAACAAAACAAAAAAAACCCTCATTAAGCCCAAGAGTTTGAGGTTGCTGTGGGCTGTGATGTCAATGTCATGGCACTCTGCCAAGGGCAACATAGTGTGAGACTCTGTCTCAGAAAGAAAAACAAAAAACAAACCTCATTGATCAAAACGGCAATCCAAGAGATAAACAAGAAAAAGGTAGCAATGCAGAGGTAAATCCCCAAAGAAAGAACGGGAAGACTTTGTTAGTTATTTCTGAAGGGTGATTTGAGGGTAGGAGAGGGAAGCAGTTGCTGTTATCTGTTAGAGGCTTTTAGTTACATAAAATAACTTTTAAATACTTGTGTTTTGGGAAAAAAATCAAACATATATAATAGAATTATACATGGTACATATATGTGACATTTGTTTTTTGAAAGTAAATTATAGCTCAGACATACAGTACAATACTATGTAGCTGCTATACAGAATAAGACAAATATACACGTCCATGATCTGTTATAGGAAAAAGTCACAGAACTGCAGGTATTTTGTTTGACTACCAGGGGTCGGGGAGGGTGACATAAAAAATAAGAGAAGCATCTTTTACAATGAGCATATATATGTGTGTGTGTATATATGTATCTTTTTTACTTGTTTGTTTGTTTGAGACAGAGTGTTGCTCTGTTGTCCAGGCTACAGTGCAGTGGTATCATCATAGCTCTCTGCAGCCTCCAACTCCTGGGCTCAAGTGATCTTTCTGCCTCAGCTTCCCCAATTGCTGGGACTATAGGCATGACACCCAGCTAATTTTTCTCTTTTTTGTAGAGATGGTGTTCTCATGTTGTTGCACAGACTGGAACTCCTGACCTCAAGTGATCCTCCTGCCTTGGCCTCCCCAAATTCTAGGATTACAGAGATGCGCCACTGATCCTGGCCTTATATTTTAAAAAATATATAAAACTCTAGTAATGATATAGGGGTATTAAATAAACAAAGAAAGATACAAGATCAGAATCTCCTTTTCTAGAAAGTCAAGTTAAAATGCCTTGGCTGGAACTAAGTAGGCTCCTTCCTCCCTCCCCACAGAAAAGCCCAGGGACCTCTGCTGGACTGCAGAGCCTAGTAGTGCCTGTCCCAGCTGGTGTGTGCTATCACTCGGAAGGTCTACACTAGACCTTCACTCCAACTCATGAGCTGTATCCACGTACAGAGACCTGACCACAATCTGGGACAAAGGTGTTAACTCTTGCCTATACATCTGGCAATCTCTGCTGAATCCCCCCCTTTCTTTGACAGAGTCTCACTGTTGCCCTGGGTAAAGTGCCATCATCATAGTTCACAGCAACCTCAGTCAGCCTCTTGGGCTCAAGTGATCCTCTTGCCTCAGCCTCTCGGGTAGCTGGACTAGGCACCCGCCACAGCCCAGCTAGTTTTTCTATTTTTAGCAGAGAAGGGGCCTCGCTCTTGCTCAGGCTGGTCTCAAACTCCTGAGCTCAAGCAGTACTCCCTCCTTGGCCTCCCAGAGTGCTAGGATTACAGGTTGAGTCACCGCATCCAGGCCAGTTCTACCCCTTTTAAATATATGTGCTGGTCTCTTTTACTTTGTACCAGCACTATGCTAGGTGCTAGAGGGCACAGTGAAAGTTCCCTTGATCTCAACCCCTTACAATTTACTAGGAAGAGAAAGACCTGTGAACAAGTGGTTACAACCAAGGGTGTGAGGTGCAAAACTAGAAGCAAATGTGGGGACCAGGGAGGGACAGAGCTTCCAAGCTCTCCATCTTCCTGTTTCCAGGTCCAGAGAGACATCCATCTCACCCCAATTCTGCACTGCCAGCTCTCTCATTTGCAAGCTCTCATAGCTCTAGGCGAGTTATTACTTAAGCTATTTGTGCCTCAGTTTCTGCTTCTGCAGAATGGGGACAATGACAATGATGATAGTGCCAACTTCATGGGATTAGAACAGTGGCTGACACAAAGTGAGCCTGGTGCAAACACCAGCTGTCACCACAACCAGCATGGATCCAGGTGGCACATTTCACCATTTATTCAGTCCCATCCATAGTGAGGACCAAAATAGATGAGAGATGGGTTTGGGGGAGCAACCCTGAGGGAGATGCAGTGAGGGCATCCTGCATCCTTTCCATCCTTTTTAGGTCCACAGAAACCAAGAACTTTAGCATGTTTGGTAGCCAGTGTCTTCTGGAACTTTAAACTCCAGATGTACAGCAAATGCTGTAGGAATAGTATTTTTTCTGCAGGCACCACTTTGTGGCGATGTGTTTGCTCTGATGTAATAAAACAATACAGGCTGGCTCGGTGCCCGTAGCTCAGTGGCTAGGGCACCAGCCACATACAGCAGGGCTGGTGGGTTCAAACTCAGCCTGGGCCTGCTAAAAACAATGACAACTACAACCAAAAATAGCCAGGCATTGTGGTGGGCGCCTATAGTCCCAGATACTTGTAAGGCTGAGACAACAGAATCACTTAAGCCCAAGAGTTGGAGGTTGCTGTGAGCTGTGATATCACTGCACTCTACCGAGGGTGATACAGTGAGACTCTCTCAAGGAAAAAAAAAAAATATATATATATATATATATGTATATAAATAAAAGCATTCCCCAGGGTCTAGTTTCCCCACATGTAAAACAAGGGTGTTGTAGTAAGTTCATTCAAACTATTTTTAAAGCACTAACCATGTACCTTTTATTTTTAGGATTTCCTTGTTGGCAGGCACTTAATGTACTGATAGCATGGCGCTTACACATGGATGTTCAGGGCTCAAACCTGGGCTTGCCACGTCCCAGTCCCTCAACTCCGGGTCCCAGTTTCAAAACTTATACCACATTGGAGTCTTGTGAAGATTAAATGAAATAATGAAGTCAAGACTTTGTATATGTAAATAAAAGTATGACTTCTATTAAAGATGTCATCTATTGTTCTATTAGAGAGAAATTCACTTGGGAGCACACACACAAATGGAGGCCAGCAGCACAGCCCAGGAGCAGGAGGCTTCTCAGAGGCTGGGAGCATGAACGTGTTGCCTTCTGCCTGTGCAGCGCACAAGTGATCGTTTAGATTTTCAGGTCAGGTGGATACAGCAGTCACTCCTGCCATCTGTCATCCCCTCCTATCTGTGCTCAGAGGCTGACAAGCCAGGTCTTAATTAGTTCCCCCACGAGGAAGCCTCCACCTGCACAAGAGGGAACTGAGGCCCAGAGGGCTGGGCCTGAACACCATCCAGAGGGAGACCTGGCAAGCTTCGACTCTGATCCTCAACACCTTTTAGCTGTTTAAGTTAATCAGCAAGCTGGGCGCGGAGGCTCACGCCTGTGATCCCAGCTCTGTGGTTGGCTGAGGCGGGAGGATTGCTTGAGCTCAGAAGTATGAGACTTGTCTGAACAAGAGTGAGATCCCGACTCATGAAAAAAATTGAAAACCCCCCTTGGACGCCACAGTGAGCGCCTATAATCCCAGAGGCTTTAGGAAGCTGAGGCAGCAGGATGCCCACAGCCTGAGTCTGAGGTTGCAGTGAGCTATGATGCCACTGCAGAGTGCTCAGGAAATAGGGTGCGATTCTGTCTCCACAAAACAAACAAACAAAAAACAAGGCAGGAAGGGTGCCTGTAGCTCAGTGGTTAGGGCACCAGCCACATGCTCTGGGGCTGGTGGGTTTAAACCCAGTCCAGGCCTTCTAAACAACAAACAAACAAACAAACAAAAAATAGCTGGACTGTTGCAGCAGGTGCCTGTAGTCCCAGCTACTTGGGAAGCTGAGGCAAGAGACTCATTTGAGCCCTAGAGTTTGAAGTTGCTGTCAGCTATGACACCATAGCACTCTACTGAGGATGACAAAATGAGACTCTGTCTCAATAAAAAACAAACAAACAAAAAACAAAACAAGACAACTGTGGGCATGTGCTCATCCCAACCCTAAAATCTCCCCTTAAAAAAGAAAATAAATAAAATAAAATTAATCAGCAAGGCAGACCAGGCAGGCCACCACCGTTCAATTCACACTCTCCGCTGGAGGAACCAACAGGGTCTTCAGACTTCTGGATGTCTGCCCAGAACAGGATGTTCTCTGCCTGGAGCTCCTCCCCACCTCCCCACACACTCGCACTCTGCTGGATGTGCCTCCTGTAAACTGAGCCCACTGCTCCTCACTTTCCCCTGGGCTCCCCCTGGCAGAAACATTCCTCCTCCCCTGGACAGACATGAGGCTTAGCAAGAGGACAAGGATGGAATTTCCTAGAACTGCTGCTCTCATTCCAGGGAGAGGGAGTGCAGAACAGCATTGGGGAATGTTTGAATGTGTTCAGGCAGCAGCCCCGAGAACAAGATACCCTGACACCGGGAAGTTCAGCTCTGGCCATCAGCTCCACGTGGACCTGGAGACAAACACACCGACCCCTGCGGGTCTGCCGGGTCTGCCCCACACACACACACACTTGAGGCAGGAACAACGTGTGTGTGTGTGTGTGTGTGTGTGTGTCTGGCTTTTTTTTTTTTTTTGCCAGACAGCAATAAGAACTGACTTAGTAGGGAGAAAAATCTTGGTGAGAGCACCAGAGCACACTCAGTCCAAGACTATCCTTCACCTCAGGCCCCCATGAACTATGCTAAGAGAACCAAGATCTCCCCATTTCTCAGGGGCCAGAAACCTTAGAAAGCTATTCAATCCTGAACAAGGGGATGGCTCAGTGGCAAAGAGCCCTTCTACTGAGCCTCTCTCTCCAAGAGGAAGGGAATAGAATGGTTTATTTAAAAATTGGCTTTTACACGGTGGCACCTGTGGCTCAGTGGGTAGGGTGCCGGCCCCATATATGGGGCGGGTTCAAACCCAGCACCAGCCAAACTGCAACAAAAAATAGCTGGGCATTGTGGTGGGTGCCTGTAGTCCTAGCTACTCGGGAGGCTGAGGCAAGAGAATCCCCAAGTCCAAGAGCTGGAGGTTGTTGTGAGCTGTGACGCCATAGCACTCTACCAAGGGCAACAAAATGAGACTCTTGTCTCAAAAAAAAAAAAAATTTGCTTTTACAGAGACTTTTAGAACAAAACAGCTGAGATAGTTCTAACCAATGGCCAAATTTCCTCCCCTTCCCTCACCTCCTCCCTAACACTTCACAGTGCACCCGGGGCAGAGTAGGGGCTGAGGTATCCCTGAAATTCATGACCAACAGGCAGTGCCTTTCTGAAACGTCTCCTATTACAAACGACAACTGTTGTCCCAGTTGGAGAAGGGAGTGGCCCTGTTACGGGCGGAAATGCTTGCCCTCAAAACTCAACTGCAGAAGCCCAACACCCAGGCCCTCAGAATGTAACTGTATTAGGAGATAAGGTCTTTAAAGGGATGATTAACCTAGAATGAGGTCGTTAGGGTCGGGGCTGACCTCAGCCTGACCCATGTCCTTATGAGAAGAGATGTGGACACAGATACCCAGAGGGAAAACCATGTGCAGGAACAGGGAGAAGGCAGGCGGCCACCTGGCCATCCTCAGGCCGAGGAAAGGGGCCTCAAAAGAACCAAGCCTGCTGGCAGCTTGACCTTGGACTTTCAGCCTCCAGAACTCTCAGAGAATATTCTGTTCTTTCAAGATCCTTTCTCAGGGCTTGGTGCCTGTGGCTTAAGTGGCTAAGGTGCCAGCCACATACACCTAAGGTGGCAGGTTCGAATTCAGCTCGGGCCCACCAAACAATGATGGCTGCAACCAAAAAATAGCCAAGCGTTGTTTTGGGCACCTGTGGTCCCAGCTACTTGGGAGGCTGAGGCAAGAGACTCGCTTGAGCCCAGAAGTTAGAGGTTGCTGTGAGCAGTGATGCTACGGGGGACAGCTTGACGCTCTGTCTGAAAAAAAAAAAAAAAAAAAAAAGATCCTTTCTAAGTCTGCATATTTTGTCAAGATAGCTGTAGCAAACTAAAACCGGCCCATTTCCCCCTTCTATCTCGTAGTACTCCAGGAAAATCAAGGATGTCCACACAGGCGTACTGGGTGGGGCAGGGCAGGTGGAGGATTTCCAACGCCCTGCCTGCAGGTTTGGAGGGGGAGGAGAGGGGTGGCTTGGGTGGAGGTCAGTAAGGCAGGCACTAGACAGAGTGAAAGAGACTGCCCAGTGGCCTGGCATCAACACCATCTGTGTGGCTGGCTTTGTGGAGCTGGACACAAGGCCTTGATGTTTTCAAGGGCATGGGAGCTATCAGTCAATATTTCCAGAAGGCCTTCTCTGTTCTAAAACCAATAGCTGATTCATAGGCTTGTGATCCTGCCCTGCTTCTTCTACACCTGGGTCAGGCACTGATGGCCACATACCAGGATGGGCACCAAGTACCCTCAAAGGGCCGTACTTTGAGGCTTGGCCTAGGTGGACTGTCTGAGAATGTGGTCCCCACAACTCCTGCCATTCCTGTTCACACACGTGGCTTCTCTCCTTCCAACGCAGTTATTCTCTTTCTTTGAATCTGGACTGGCCTGGCTTACTTCAGCCAACAGAAGACTCCATAATAATATTTTGGGACTTCCCAGCCTCGGCCTTAAGTGGCCTTGGAAAGTGCCATGTAAATAAATAAGTTCACGACAGACTACTTAATATCAGAATGATGTGAGACCAAAAGGACAGAGAGAGCTCCCAGGCTTCCAGCTGTTCCCAGCAATGCCCCAGACACATGGCCAAGACCACACTGGACCTTCTAGTCCATGACCACCCAGCTGCTGACTGTATGTAGCCATATAATTCAGCTCTTTCAAGATCCTTTCAAGGCAAGGACAGCAAGGAGTGCCCAACCAGCCCAAGGAGTGGATAGGGACAACAGCCTGCTAAACCCTGAGACTCTGGGCCTAGTAGACGAGCTCTCTCAGTGAACTTTCATGGGCAGAACCATTAGAGCACCCAAATGCCAGGGGGCAAAAGCTACCTACTCTGGCCCAGTCAGCAATGCTGGGTGCAAACAGGGAAATAGGAGCATCAAGCAATGTCAGAGACCCGGACCCCAATACTGACGTGTTCAGTGTAAGAAAAAATTACTCCACTCCCTCCTCCATATTATCAGGAAAAGTAATGTTATTAATACTATTATCTGTAACATGAATGCTCTTTGACTTATATGGGGCTACATCCCAATAAACTCAGAGGCCAGGCGCAGGGGTTCATGCCTGTAATCCCAGCACTCTGGGAGGCCGAAGCCTGTGGATTGCCTGAGCTCACAGGTTCGAGACCAGCCTGAGCAAGAGCAAGACACTGTCTCTAAAAATAGTTGGGCATTGGCTCAGCGCCTGTGGCTCAAGTGGCTAAGGCACCAGCCACATACACCTAAGGTGGTGGGTTCGAATCCAGCCCAGGCCCACCAAACAACAATGATGGCTGCAACCAAAAAAAAAAAAAATAGCCAGGTGTTGTAGCGGGCGCCTGTGGTCCCAGCTACTTGGGAGGCTGAGGCAGGAGACTCGCTTGAGCCCAGGAGTTGGAGGTTGCTGTCAGCTGTGATGCTACGGCACTCTACCCAGGGGGACAGCTTGAGGCTCTGTCTCAAAAAAAAAAAAATAGCTGGGCGTTGTGGTGGGTGCCTGGCAGAGGCTGAGGCAAGAGAATTGCTTAAGCCCAGGAGTTTGAGGTTGCTGTGAACTGTAACACCACAGCACTCTACAAAGGGCAACATAGTAAGACTCTGTCTCAAAAACAAAAACAAAAACCAAAAAAACCCACCCAGAACAATAAATCCATCAGAAGGTGAAAATATTCTAAGGCAAAAGATGCATTTAATACAACTAACCTACTGAAGATTACATTTAGCCCTACCCTACCTTAACCACACTCAGAATACTTTGTCTACAGTTGGGCATAACATCTGGCTACACAGTACACTATAGAGCAGAGTTTTTCAACCTTTCAATCTCACAGCACACTCGAACCTACAGTTAAACTTCCACGGCACACTGAAATTATGTTGATCAAAAAAAAGTAAAAATAAAGAACATATATGCTGTGAACTTCTTTTGAAAATAATTTAATTAATGATTTTTTAAAAATTTCACAGCACACTGGTTGAAAATCACCACTTTAGACCAGGGGTCCTCAAACTTTTTAAACAGGGGGCCAGTTCACTGTCCCTCAGACCATTGGAGGGCCAGACTGTGGCCCCAGGATGAGTTGGCTGCTAAGCAGGACAGGCAGCGGCGGCAAAAACACCTGGTGGGCTGAATAAATGTCCTAGGCGGGCTGCATGTGGTCCGTGGGCCGTAGTTTGAGAACGCCTGACATTATTTAACTGGGAAAG
>CAUYQV010057514.1:0-32473 GCA_963574575.1 Galagoides demidoff | reverse complement strand
ATGTGCGACCCTGGGGAGTATTTTTTTTGAGACGGAGCCTCAAGCTATCCCCCTGGCTGGAGTACCATGGCATCACAGCTCATAGCAACCTCCAACTCCTGGGCTCAAGTGAGTCTCCTGCCTCCGCCTCCCAAGTAGCTGGGACCACAGGCACCCGCCACAATGCCCGGCCATTTTTTGGTTGCAGTCATCATTGTTGTTTGGCGGGCCCGGGCTGGGGATTCGCACCCGCCACCTTAGGTGTAGTGGCTGGCGCCTTAGCCGATTGAGCCACAGGCGCTGAGCCACCCTGGGGAGTTTTTAAAGCGGTGCCTCAGTTTCCCCATCTGCAAAGTGGGGATATAAGAGTATTTCCTTTCACCAGGGATTGACTGGTGAGTCATGCTGAGAGCTCAGCATGAAACCTAGCACTAGGTGTTTCAGGGCCCCTAATCCTGCGCCTGACCTCTCACCCTCTCTCAGCGACACTGTCCTTGCTGTTCTGTGGACACTTCTTCCTGTTCTCACCTTGGGGCCTTGGCACTGGCCCTGCCCTCTGCCTGGTACCCTCTTCCTCCATGTAGCCCAGTACTTGCTCCTTCAGCTGTCAGTTCCCTGAGCCCCTCCCTAAGAGCAGCACCCCACACCCCTCCCCATTCCCTCCATGCCCCACTGCACTTTTGCTCACAGTGGGCTTGGTTCCCACAGAGTGGGGCCAGGCACAGTTTCCAAATGCCCTCCGGAAGTCACAGTGCAGGGGAGGAGGCCTCATTGGGGTGGGATCAGGTGGGGCAGCCCTTGTTCTGCACGAGCCCTGCTCTTGGTGTCCCCTTTCTAGGCAATGAATTGTGAGGGAGCCCTCTGCCTCTGACTAGCTCTCTCATGCCATGTACCAGCTTTTTTTTTTTTTTTTGAGACAGAGTCTCACTATGTCACCCTCAGTAGAATGCTGTGGCATCACAGCTCACAGCAATCTCAAACTCTTGGGCTTAAGTGATTGTCTTGCCTCAGCCTCCCAAGTAGCTGGGACTCAGGTGCCCGCCACAATACCTGGCTACCGTGTGCCCACTTTGAGGAGGGTGTCAGAGATGACGTACCCCGGCCGTCAGCCTCAGAGTGGGCAAGGCGGACTCTGCGCTGTGGAGAGGCTGTTGGATCTGGGCTGCTGCGGGGGAGCAGCGTAGTCTCCAGCCAGAGGTTGTGGAAAGTCCCTTCTTCCACTGAAGAGTGGGCTGGCTGGGGTGGGGCGCTGGTGAGGCAGGGCTGGCTGCTTCATCCTGGACTGGGAAGCCCTGACTTTCTAGAAACCCTCCTACCCACTGGTGGACATCTAGTTCTGCTGATGACTGAGGACAGGCTCAGCCTGGTGGTGGTCCTTGATGGGAGGGGTGCCAGTTATGACCAAGGGGGGGCCTCCAGAGCCCTGGTGCTCCCAAGTCGCTCCGTGAAGAGCCATGAGCTATGCACATGGTTTCCCTAATCTTCTGAGCCTCAGTTTCCTCATTGTGGAATGTCTCCGTCTCCACAGCTTCTGCTGTGCTGTGGCCTCCTGCCCTGCCTTCAGCTAGCCCAGCCTCACTGACCCCTCCAGCTTACTCACCTTCCTCTGGGGTCCAGGTGGCATGCCCCCACCCTTCAGGCCACTGGGCTCAGGTTTATCTGCTGAAAAGGATGGAATTTCAGGCTCCCTGGGAGGGATGAGAGGAGGGAAGGTAACTGGACAGTCCTGCCCTGGGGCGGAGCTATCCTTGTGGAGGAGGAGACCTCTTAGCTCCCCTTCCCCTCCCCCATCTTTCTCCAGTGGGGGGTCATGCTGTCAGTGGGGGTGTGGGAGGTAGAGGCTGGGGGTGTGTCTTATGTGGTAAGGGACCCAGAAAGCGCCCCCAGGGACCAGGCAGGGCTGGGAGGGCAGCCAGACTCTGTACCTTGATTTTTGACCAGCCAGTCACATTTCAAGGCATTGTAATGGGGCTGACATTCATAGCTGAGTTTTTATTCATTTAAAGATATAAGAATGGGCTCGGTGCCTGTGGCTTAAGTGGCTAAGGGGCCAGCCACATACACCTAAGGTGGAGAGTTCGAATCCAGCCCAGGCCCGCCAAACAACAATGACAGCTGAAACCAAAAAAATAGCCGGGCGTTGTGGCGGGTGCCTGTGGTCCCAGCTACTTGAGAGGCTGAGGTAGGAGACTCGCTTGAGCCCAGGAGTTGGAGGTTGCTGCGAGCTGTGATGTCACGGCACTCTACCCAGGAGGACAGCTTGAGGCTCTGTCTCAAAAAATAAAAAAAATAAGAATGAAAACCCAACACCCCTTTTTGTTTCCCCCAGCATTTCACATAGTAAAGGAAAATCACTGAAAGGAGGAAGATGATTTTATTTTATTATTTTTTTTGGAGACAGAGCCTCAAGCTGTCGCCCTGGTTAGAGTGCCGTGGCATCACAGCTCACAGCAACCTCCAACTTCTGGGCTCAAGTGATTCTTCTGCTTCCACCTCCCAAGTAGCTGGGACTACAGGTGCCTGCCACAACACCCAGCTATTTTTTAGTTGTAGCTGTCATTGTTGTTTGGCGGGCCTGGGCTGGATTTGAACCCACCAGCTCAGGTGTATATAGCTGGTGCCTTAGCCGCTTGGGCCACAGGCGCTCAGCCTAGGGAGATGATTTTAGAGTTACAGCCTCCCAAGAGAGGCCAGTTGGTTTCTTAGCCGTCCTTACCTGGGGCCCACAGAAAATGTGTATCTCTGGCTCGGTGTCTATAGCTCAGTGGCTAGGGTGCCAGCCACATCCACCAGAGCTGGTGGGTTCAAATTCAGCCCGGGCCTACCAAACAACAATGACAACTGCAACCAAAAAATAGCCAGGCATTGTGGTGGGTGCCTATAATTCCAGCTACTTGGGAGGCTAAGGCAAGAGAATCGCTTCAGCCCCAAAGTTTGAGGTTGCTGTGAGCTGACACCATGGCACTCTACCGATGGTGACATAGTGAGACTCTGTCTCAAAAAAAAAAATGGGAAAAAAAGAAAATGTGCGTCTCTGTGGAGCCAGGCAGGGAGTGTCCTGGGGAGGACTCCGTCAGCAGCATGCTGGAAATGTTTTACTAGTTTTGTGTTTTCTTGCAAACATATTTGCATTCAAATCCATAAGCTGTCTCTGTCACGTCACAAAAGAGGTTCCTTTCCCCTCCTGTCTTTGGAAGGGGATGGAGTGTGGAGCCTCTCCAGGTGAACCCCAGACACACTGCCTGTGTCTCCCGTCATCTGTGCACACGAGTTTGAGATTTACAAGTTGAATCTGGGCTTTGGGATTGATTGGGTTTGGGGTCATGGCTTTGCTGCTCATTGGCAGAGTGACCTCCCTGAGACTCAGTTTCTTCATCTGTCAAATGGTGCTAACAGCTGCCACCTCAGGGTGACCTAGTGATAAGAGCTTACGGGGCTGGTGAGTCCTTGGTCCCGTGGAGAGGCCACACCTTGCACTGTGAGCTTAGGGGGAGGAGTAGATGCTGGGCCCTCCTTTTGGGGAACCAAGAGACCCTCCTAGAGCTGAGAGGAGAAATTTGATGGGGAGTGATCCTCTGCAGAGTATGGGGAAGCCAGTTGACAGATGGTCTGTCTATAGAGCTGGGCCCTCCTGCTGCACTGCAAAGCCAGCCTGGGGGAATGGAGGCCGTGAGTGTGGGGGTGCAGAGGGACTCAGGGAGGGCACTGAGGCCCTGCCTGGGTCTCCTTCTTGTGGCAGCCCTGAGGGTGTGAGCTGGAGCCGGAGGGTCTGTGCTCCCTGCGAGGCGCCGGGCCCTTCCCGGCCTGGAGCCTGGCTTGCTGTTGGTCCCCCGTTCTCTGGTTCTCCCTCCGCTCTCCTTCCTCATTCTGGTTCTCCTTCCACACTGTGGGGGTCTGTGCAGTGGGGAACATTCTTATGTCCTGGGGGGTGGAATGCTGTCCCTGGCTCTTGCCCAAGGCCATCGAGTAATCATTCAACTTAAGTAAGTCACTGTATCCCCGGGAAGTTGGAAGATGACACTTGAAGTGTGGCTAGTCCCAATGGGTGAGGGGATTTTGCACTGGCCTTCCTCTCTGTGTTCTTCTGGACTTGCTTTCTGGCACTGAGCTCCCAGCACATGGGCTGTGCCTAGGCTGGGACCTGGGGGGCCACAGCTGAGACTGGTATGTCCTATAGCTTTCCCAGGGCAGCCTGGCCTTTCTTTCTGGTCCCTTTCTCAAGGGCACAGCAGCAGCTCTGGGTTTGCCACCAGGCCTGAATTGTCACCAGTAGAATCAACAGGCTGTAGGTTAATCATTGCCCTGGGCTGGGGGCGGAGCTGTGATACCGCCTGTGAGTTCCCTGGGGCTCCACAGCATTGCACTGCTCTTGCAGGCTGCGTGGGCAGCTGCTGGGTGGTCTGTCTCACTTTCCACAGCAGACAGATCTGAGTGACGCATATTCATGGCCACCACAGAGCCACAGAATCCTGCTCCTTCTTATCTGTGTAGTCAAGTCCCTTAGTGTCTCAGCCTTGTCTTATCTCTAAAGCAGTGGCAATAATCTGTAGCCCCAGGGACAATCTAAAGAGTAAATGTCCAGGAGCAAAGGCTGCCAGTGGCAATGAGCACACCTGCCCACTAAGGATACCTGGTGGTGCTTGGGTGGGGCAGGGACTGCAGAGGCTGAGCCTGGAGCATCTGGTAGTTCCATAGAGTGAGGAAGTGCTCACAGACCAGAATCTCCGTGCTTGGGACATTCAAGCATCAAAAAGAACAATAGATGCAATGAAAGCATGAGTCCATCAGGATATCCTTCCCTGCCTCCCCACACAGGAGAAGCTCCTCTTTACAGAATGCAGGTCATTTGGAAGAGATTGGGTAACAGCAGGCTCCGTGGGGCAGGATGATAAGGCAGTGCAGCACACAGCGCCCCGGGGGGCTGGCGAAAGTGAAAACTCAGGTTCAGTAGGTCTGAACATGTTTCTTATCTCTGTCAGGCTTTCAGATGACTGTGATGCAGCCGGTCAGTGGACCCCACTGTGAGTGGCAAAATATTAATGGATGCCAAAGGCACTGGGCAAAAAGTTGTTGCCTTGGACATATATACAGTGACAGTGCTCATTCTGCAAATGACTCATTACTGAGAGAAAAGTTAGCTTTGTCTCCGAGAGTCTGGCAAACACAACTCACAGTGGTGAGCTGAGCATAGCAGTCAGGGGCCGTCCATTGTGTGCAGCTAGAAGCCCCCATGCCAGCTCTGCAGCTCTGCAGCACCTTTGCCCAAACTATTCACTGGGAGGTAATCAGGTGAAACTGGAGTGTGGGCATAATCTCCAAGGGTTGTATTGTTTTGGGTTTTTTCTTTTTCCCCTGAAACAGAATCTCACTCTGTTGCCCCAGGTTAGACTGTTCTGGCTCAGTCTAGCTCACAGCAACCTCAAATTCCTGGCCTCAAGTGATCCTCCTGCCTTAGCTTCCCAAATTGCTGGGATTATATGCTCCCGTTGCAATGCCCAGATGATTTTTCTGTTTTTAGTAGAGACAGGGTTTGGCTCTTGCTCAGGCTGGTCTGGAACTCCTGAGCTCAAGTGATCCTCCTGCCTCAGACTCCTAGGCAGGATTACAGGAGTGAGCCACCTAGCAGTCTGGTTTGTACTGTTTAAACAGTGTTGATATTCTGAAAGACAAAAAATAAATAACATTGATGAATAGGTCTGTGAGGGGAATATTCTGAATGAAAGGAGTTGAGACACGTAACTTGCAAAAGCAGTGTGAACCATGATTGATAAACAAACCTCCCATGACGATAAACAAACCTCCCAGACATATGGGAGATTTTAGGAGACCACTGGGGACATTTGAATATAGATGTGCGTTAGATAATATTATTAAATGCAGGTGAAAGGTACAGGGGGTGCTTGTGGTACTGCAGAATTCAGGAGGATGACCTTGTTCCTGGGAAATCCACTGAAGTACTCAGGGCAGTGTTAGGGAGTAAGGGGTCATGAAGTCTGCAGCTTCCTTTCCATGGGTGGGCAGACTTCAGATGAACCAAACTGTTGATACAGAGAGAGAGAAAAGCAAGAGGTAACGGTGACTCTGGGAGTTAGCCACACTCCCCAGCTTGCTGACCTGAGCTGTTATAGGAGGTGCAGGAGGAGTGGTGAGGGGCCAGCAAACCCTGGGGTGTCTGGGGGAGCCCAGAGGCTGGGCCGAGTATGGCCTTTGTCCTCATTCTGGGGGCCTGTCTACACTTCTGTCTTTTGAGGTGTGTCCCTTGGACTGGGTCCAGGGACCTTGGCTGGGTGTCTCACAGTGGCCTCTGCTGACTGTTTGCCTGCATCCGCCTGCCTGGGAACCCCAGTGTGGGGGTGGGGTGTGGGTCTCCAGGGGCTAGACTGCATCCTGTTTCTGTGGTCCCCAGCCGCAGGCCCTGCTGGGAGGAAGAGGGGAGGTGGGGCTCACTCTGTGCCCACCTTTCCTGAGGCAGCAGTCGGCAGGTGCAGAGGAGATGATGAGGAAGGTGAAGTCTCCGTGCATTTTCTGGGAGTCTCAGCAGCTGGGTAGGGGATTGCCTTGTGGGGTGGAGGGAGAGGCTGGTGAGGCCCCCCTTCCTGGTGCACGGGTATGAGTGTGTGTGCGGGCTGAGTGTGAGTGATTGTGTGTGCCCCTCTAGTTGAGGCCTGGGGTGGGCCCAGCTCTGCCACCATAGACAGTGGAGATAAGGGCTGCAGCTGCTGGTGCAAGGCCCCCCACCTTCCTGCTAGACCTGAATCCAGGCCAAGAGTCGCCTGGGAAGGTGGTTCCTTCCTCCCTTGGGGCCTTAGCTGGGCAATTCCCACTGGTCCTGGGTCTGGACAGTGCTTATCCCTGCCTGGGCCATGCTGTCCAGACTGAGGGCTGCATCTTCACAAGGGGCTCTGAGGCCAGCGACCGCCAGGGCCTGGGCCCAGCTGGGGGAACCCACATGGACCAGCTTTTGTACATTCCTGAATGAACTCAGGCTGTGTCCTGGTTTGTCTGGGCTCACCTGCCGTCTGTCACAGGGAGGGGAAGACCTTACATTGGGAGGAGGAGATCAGTTCTTGGTGTTTGGAGTAAGTGATGAGCTGTACCTAGTTCAGATGAAATTGGCCTGGGGGGCCTCTCTTCCCTCTGGTCTGGTGTGACTCACTGGGGCTGTTAGAAGGCCTGGCAGGGCTCCCTGCACACACTAAAAGTGGCTGCCCCAGCACCTTCTGTGCCTGCACTGGGCCATGACAAAGGGGTGGGGAGGGGCAGGGGAAGAGGCCCTGAGCCAACCATGGGACTACCCCTTTGCCTCCCAACTCTGGCCTCAGGCTGAGGACGTGGTGAGAGGAAGCTCTGATAGGGGTGGAGAGAGCCGATAAGGCTTCCTGGACTGCTGGCTGCCCTCCCTCTGCTGTCAAACTGCTGTGCTCCCACTGGAGGGGCATCCCCCCAGTTTCACGTTATCAAAGGCTCCTTCTGTTTATTGCAAAGTGACATGTGTGTGGTAAGTGTGTGCTGAGTGTAAGAGAGACTGGCCGTCCAGGCTTCCACACAATCCCAGACAGAGGGTGTGAATCCTGGCCTAGGCGCCAGGCCCCTTCTCACCTGGCTCCTGCTCATCCTTCAAAACTCAGCTCAGCTTTCCTGCTTTCCCTGAGTCTCTGCTGGGCCAGCCTCCTCTGGGACACCCAGAGGCCCCCTATTTGCTTTAGTGACCTGTGAGCTTGGCACAGGGGAGGCCCCATGAATTGGCGCTGAATGGATGAGCCAGAGGATCTGTGTCGCCACAGCCATGGCTGTGGCTGTGGCCTCCCTTCAGTGGAGAGAGCACTGAGTGGGAGTGTATGTGCGCCTGTGTGTCTCCTGGGGAAGTGCACTAGTGGGCTGCAGAGAGCAGCCTTTTGCACCTGTGTAGGGTGGGGACAGGCCCCAGTGTGGCAGAGAGGGGAGAGGGCATGGCTGGGCACCTGCTGGCGAGACAGAAATGCCTCTTCCTTGTAGCTATGGTGCTAGGAGGCCGCAATGGTGGAGGAATTGTGGATTTTGTCCTGGGTCAGGTGGCACCAGCTGTGTTTTCCCTGTGGTAGCTACATGGGAGCTTCTTGAGGACAGGGACCCCAGGTCACAAGCCCTCATCTGTAACACGGGGTAGGAACAGTGAGGACTGCATGAGGCCAGGGCCAGTCGACCTGCCGTGTGCGCCTGGGCCTCCGTCACCCCGTGGTTATCATGAATTATCACTCCCACTTCAGAGGTGGGACAGTGAAGTGTGGAGAGGTTGGGCAGCTCGCCTGAGGTACTGTGGAGCAGGGAGCCTGGCTCAGCCCCTGTGCCTGTCAACCCCTCCATCTTTCAGGGCCAGGCGTCACCCCATGCACCCTTCATACCTCGTCCATTTTGCATGGGAGGAGGCCAAGGCCAAGAGGTGAGTGTTTTGTTTAAGGCCTTGTCTCTGTCCTGAAAGCCCATGGTTTGGATGAGCAGCAGCCATCGACACTATCTTGTATGTCTGCCCTGTGCCTAGTCCTGCGTGGGAACGGGGGATTCAGATGACTGGGACACTGTCTCCCACGTCAGGCTGTTCATCTGGGTGGGGTGGGGGTGCTAGGCAGACACTCAGGCAGGTCCCAGATGAGTGAGGAAGGTAGGTCCCAGTCCTGAGTGGTACAGAGTGTTTGAGGCTAAGGGACAGCTTCACATAGGTGGTGTCTCCTGAGAAAGGTTTTGAAGGGTACACAGGAGTTTGCTGTGTGCACATGTAGTATGCTGGGTGATTTCCGTCTAGCCTCTGAGGGTGTTATCGGTATGGATGTGGTGTGAGGGTTGGTGCTGTCAGGCCCAGCCCCGGCTGTGTGAAGGCTCCTCAGAGAGCCTTTTGGGGGAGTTGCCATGCCTTGAATACTGTGGGCACGGCTGTGTGTTTTACAGACATGATCCTTTAATCCCTTAGGTGGGTGCTAATATTCTCTTCATCTTGCAGACGAGGCATGTGAGGGTCAGAGAGTAGGTATCCCTCTTCTCAGAATCATGCTAGGTGCACTGTCACCTTGACTGACCTCTGTTAAGGCTAGAAGATGTCCTCAGTGGCTCCAGCTGTCTGGACAGAGCCCACGACAGTTTCTGGGAACTGGACACTTTGGAGCCTGGAGCCTGGGGACCCTTGGCTAACTGAATATATCTACCTCTTTGAGGACAAGGAGAGCAGGGGGCGGAAGAGGTCACCTCCTGCCTTGAGGGCCCTGACCTGCCTCTGGGAGCCTCTGGTTCTCCCTGGCAGAAGCACCATGCCAACTTCTGGAAGTGCTGTCCCGTTTAGTGACCCATTTCTCTCTTGAAGGCGGCAAGGGTGTGGGGTAGGGTCTATGAATGGGGCTCAGTCACCTATTCAAGCTCAGCCCTGAGCCAGCTAGGTCCCTCCCTGGCCCACCCCCTTTCTGGGGGATCCAGCTGGCTAGGGCCGCCGGGGGAGCAGGGGGCCCCTGGAGCGTGCAGTGTCATCTTCTTGCTCATGGAGGCTTCAGTTTGGTTTTCTCCCCACAAGCCCGCATCCACCCTTGGCTTACAGCTGCATTTGCCCGATGGACTGTGTCCTGACTGCTGTATTAGTAGCACAAAGCTGTTATCGGTGTTCCTACAACCTACCCCTCCTCCTCTTGCCTGCCCCTTTCCCCCTCCCACCCTGTCTTCTGCCACCTCTAGTCACCTTGAGCAATTTGTTATTCCTCTGTAAGGTGCTTTGGCTCCCTGGTCCCCTTGACTTTGATGTGAGCTCTCCCTTCTTTCTGAGCTGCTGGGTCCCCCAGGAAGTCCTCCCTGCCTACCCTGGCTGGATGAGATCTCCTCCCTAGGCTCCCACGGCCCCTTGTGCTTCCCTCTGTGTTGTGACTCAATCTTTCCTGTCCCAGCCAAGACACTCGAGATGGGTACAAAGCAGTCTTGCTGGGGATCTTGAGTGAAGGAGCAGCAGGGTGGCATGGACCCTGCAAGGGCCAGACAGGGTGGGAAGGGAGCCAGCTCGGTCCTGGCACTAGGCACCATTTGGTCCAGGACCCTGGCCTGGGCCCTGGTCAGGTAAAACTGGCATTCCAGGCAGTGTGAGCCCCTTTGGGGTCTTCAGAGGGAGGACGTGCTAGTGGTGTCCTGCTGGCTATCGCAGCTGCTGGGCTGGCTGCTGCTCTCAGGGCTACCCTTTGCCCTGGGCCCACCTTTTCTCCCTCCACCTCCCTCCCTTGTTGGGTCTTGGCCACTGCCTCTGCAGAGACTTCTGCTGACATGTCCGTATTGTCCTTTCTGCACTCACCTCTCCTGGCTTCTGTGTCCTGCTTCCCCTGCCCTGCCCCCTTCACCCCTCATGGAGAGCTCTGGGATCAGAGTGAGCAGGGTCCAGACAGGGGAGTCTGGGAGGATCTGGTGGGCTGGCCTTTCTGGTCAGGGCTTCCTGGTAGCTTCCTGGCCCAGCCCCTTGCTTTTTCTAGGGCTTTCCCATCCCCCCACATTTCCCTGATATAGACAGCCTTATCATAAGGGTGTCTGTCTGTCTATGAGATTTCTACATGAGAGCAGAGGCTGTGGCTGTGAGCCCGTGTGTGCCCTTCTGTCCCTCTGTGACCACCCAAATGGAATTGTATGGGGAGTTGAGGCTGCCCTTGGTTGGCCCCTCTCCTGATCAGCTCACTTTTCAGTAGCCAGGGTAGGGGTGGAGCACCCAGAGGTGTAGTGTGAGATCAGCAAGGAGGGTGCCCAGTCCCTCCTGCTATCTTTGAGGCCACCCCCTTGGTGTTGATCACCATAGGAAGACTGCCCCAACTTCCCACTCTTGGCTGATGGTTGAGCCCTGGATAGAGAGTGGGGAGGCCTCAAGAGCTGATGGCCTTTTAGGGAGTTGCTATTCCTTGACTGCTGTGAGCCAGGCACTACTACGTGTTTTATAGAACATTGGTGCCCCGGGCTGGGTGATGTCAGCTCTGATCCCCCCACACTCAGTCTTGTAGCTTACCCTGGGCTGGGTGATGTCAGCTCTGATTCCCCCACACCCAGGTCTGTGGCGTTACTGACTGAGCAGTCTTGGTTTGGTCATTCTCTTTCTCAAAACAACACTCTCCTCTCCTCCTTTTGCATCAACAGGTCCTCCAGAAACTGGGGAAAGCAGATGAAACAAAGGATGAGCAGTTTGAACAGTGTGTCCAGAACTTCAACAAGCAGCTGGTGAGTGTGGGTAGCCCTTGGCCTCTGGGAGTTGGTGAAAATTAGGCTGTCAGGTAGAAGATGGCAAGACCTGAATTTGTGGAGTGGGAGTGCTCAGAGGAAAGAGATCAGTGCAGACTGACAAAATCACAGAAGACTTCCTGGAGGAGGGAGCACTGGTACCGGCCATGTACACTGGGGAAAAAGAGAGTTGGAGGCTTGTATACTTTAGGTCTGTGATAGGGTGGTAGGGTCACAGGGAAGGTTGGGTGGGAGTGGGCAATAGAGTGTGGCCAGACTGGGAAACCTTGCATGTCAGGGCAAGTGGGAGCTACAGAAGCTTGTTACCAGGAGAGCGGCATCCGCAGGGTTAATGTTGGGGCAGAGCAGATTAGATTGATTTAGATCTGCTGAGCATGGTGTATGCCCATCACCCTGCAGGGTGGCCGGTTGCATTGTTCCCTTTTGTAGGTGAGGCTTAGAAAGTTTGGATAATCTTCCCAAGGCCATGCAGCCTTGGAAGTGGATTCAGACCCATACTTGTCTAGTTCCAAAGCTTGGAAGGGACTTCCAGGGCATCCTTACGAAGGCCCATTATAGGCCAGAGGCCAGTGACAGAAGGGGCTTAAATACCTTGACAGCCTGGAGGCAATGTTTAGATATAAGAGAGGGCTTTCTGACTCAAGGGCTCTGAATACTCTGGTCTGCTCCTGAAACTCTTCCCTAGAGATCTGCTAAGTCCAGAGCAAGCCATTTCTGTTTCTGTGTCTGAAGACAGAAGTAGTAGTGAGTGAGATGACCCTGCAAGTTCCTTTCTCCCTGGAGAGGGCCAAAACAGCAGGATTGAAGGGGGGTGAGCTGGGCCATGGCTCTATGGCTCTTGAAGGCCACTGGGGACAGAGGCCAGAGGAGGCCATAAGAATGGGATCGGGTGTGGGGGAATGAGATCTGTGTCTAACTCTGTTGGGGAAGGGGTGGGGTGGGTCCAGGGTGGGTGTGGGGGAATCAGGCCTTTCTATACTCCTTGGCTGTTTCTGAGGCTTTGGAAAGCACTGGGGGTGCCCACCTAAGCCTATGCAGCTGGAGAGAGCTGGGAGAGAGCGGGGAGAGGAAGGGAGCAACTGGAGAGGGCTGGGGAGCATTTCTCAGAGCCAACTGGAGCATTATGGGGGAGAACTGGGGGCATTCTGTGAGAGGGAAGGGAGCAGCTGGGAGAGGGCCAGGGGCATCCTGGGAGTGGACTGGGGGCAATCTGGGAGAGGCCCCAGGGCCAAGTCCACCCTGCTCTGCTAGAGAGAGGCTCCCCAGGGCAGGAGTGGGAGCCATCTTGGCTGCTTGTCCCCTAGGCCAATAATGCCCAGATAGGCCCCATAACAGGGAGATCTCCTGCCTCTGTGGCCCTGGGCAGGCCCTTGCCCCTTGGACGCAGTTTCCTCACTGAAAGATACAGACTTGAACAAGAGACCTGCAGTCTGAGCCTCTGCTTTTGTCTCCTGGAAGCCTGGGGGTCCCATGCAGCAGACTCCCTGAGGCCGTGGGCTCCTCTGAAGGCCTTTGAGGGAGCTGCTGTTACTTCAGCACTTAGTTTGGGTCAGGTACGACTGTGGCATTTGCAGACATATCTTTGCAACCCTTGAAATGGTGCTGCCATTCTCTTCATTTTGCATATGAGATACTCCAGGCTCAGGGATGTAAAGTAAATCTTCCAAGGCCACACAGCTGGTGTGGGATTTGGAGATTTAAATCCAGGCTTTGGGGCCTTTGGCTCACTTTTGAGTTTCCCCTTGAGCTGACCCCCAGGCCTGAGGGCAGCTGGCTGGCTGGGGAGAAAGGTTAGGGCAGCTTACTAGCTGCTGCCCTAGGGTGGGGGTGCTGGGGTCTCCCTGGGGCAGGTGGGTCTTTTTTGGCAGATGGTGAGCAGAGCATAGGCCTGGGAACTGAGGTTCCTAGTGGCCTGGCCCTACTCGTCACTCTGTGTCACCTTCTCTGGATCCCTGGCTCTGGGCAAAGAATCATTCACAGCTCCTTGGGCAGAGAAGCCAAGGCTAAAGATAGCTGGCGCTGGCGGCTGCCAGGAGACCGCCTGCCCGTGGGTGGGGAGCGGTCACCTGAGCTGGGCTCTGTCAGCCTTCAGGCTTAGTGGATTGGCTGGCTTTACCAGGGCCATGGGTGGGGAGTGAGAGGCTTGGAGATCTCATTCAAGGTGGGGGTAATATTTCCTAGGGGGCTGAGGGCTAAGGTAGCCTGGCAGTTCTGTATTTGATTTGTGATGGTGGGTGTTGGGACTGGGAAGGAAAGTCTGTGATGGTTACTCTTGTTGCGGGAGTGAATTCAAGGAGCTGCAGAGGCTTGGGGGTGGGGGGGCCCTGGGGAAGGTGGGGTGGAGCCTGAGCATGGGAGATCTAAAGGCCGAGCTGCATCTCCATCTTTACTGTGAGCCCAGCAGAGTGGGCCCAGCCTGAGAGGGACAAGCGTGACAATGGCTTTAGCCTTCAAGAAAGCAAATCTCCCACCCCTTCCTATCAGGGTGGGTGCTATGAAAGGCCATAGGTCACCTGCTGTCACCTGTTTACACAATGATCCAGGTGCACAGCCCCTCCTCTGCCCAGCCGTCTGAGACCCTGAGGGGCTCATTTGGCCCCTCCCTTACCCCTCTGAGTGCTGCACATCTAGCTCAGGCCCTTCTGAAAGCTGGGGTTCAGGTCAGCCCAGGGTTATCATTGCTGTTTATCACTGGGCTGGGGCAGCCTGATTGCTTTTTGTCCCTAGGCCCACCCAGGGCTCTGCTCAAGTGAGCATCTCTAGCTATTGAGTGAAGATGGAGCCCTCTACATTGGCTGCCCAAAGCAAGTCAGAGCTGGAGCCAGAGGGGCACCGCTGCAGCCTAGACCCACTGGGGAGACAGGGACTTGGGTCTTCAGGTCACCCGTGGGGACTGCAGTGGAGGGAGGTTCAGCAAAGTGTGTGGGGATGAGGACTGCTGTGATGTGGAAGCTGTAACAGGAGCTGGCAGACAGGCCGAGTGGGTGGTGGCCCCAGAATCCCTCATCTCGCTTCCACACAGCTGTGTGCTGCTGGGAGTATGATTAGAAGCCCAGGGACTCCCAAAGAGTTGTTTCTCAGACACCCTGTTTAGGGCCGCAGGGAGTGATGGGAAGCGGACACTCACAACCAGCTGTGCGGCCCTGCAGGGGGCAGCCGGGTGGGGCCCCGGGAGGGGGAGGAAGCCAGAGAGCCAGCTGCAGTGGGCACATCTGCGCGCCACGTGCCCACTCACAGCCTAGCGTTGTTCGGGAAGCACAAGGGACCCTGGCACGGCCTGAAGCCTGGGTGGGCGTGGCATCCACCCCTTTGCTGGAAGCTTGGTGGGAGGGGCAGAGGTGTGACTTGGATGACGGAGTCTTGGCCAGGAAAGAAGCCGGGTCTGTGAGATTCTGTGACATTCAAGGGTATGATAGCATCACATCAGGAATGCAGTTTAATCCTCATCTCCACCAACAAAGCATTTAACTGTCAAGATTAGGGAGGCCGTGTCAGAAGTGGGTGGACCCTTCCTCGTTCCTCAGTCCTGCGGGTGCACCTCTGGACCCTGGTGGAATTCCAGAGAGGTCTGACTGCCTGCAGACTGGCCTTTTGTTTCTTTACTTAATTTTTCATCAGTGAGCCTCAGACTTTGTAAGAACGATAATTGATTGGCCGAGGTTATGTACTGCGCTCCATGGATGATTTGAAGGAGTTTTGGAGATAGTTTTTCCTTTTTCTTTCCTTCTTTTTCTTTTTTTTTGTGAGATGGCGTTTCACTATGTCCCCCTGGGTAGAGTGCCTTGGTGCCACAGCTCATAGCAACCTTACGCTCTTGGGCTTAAGCGATTCTCTTGCCTCAGCTGCACAAGTAGCTGGGACTACAGGCACCCACCACAACACCTGACTGTTTTTTTTGTTGCAGTTGTTAATGTTGTTTAGCAGGCCTGGGCCGGGTTTGAACCCACCAGCCATGGTGTATGTGGCCGGTGCCCTAACTGCTGAGCTGCAGGTTCTGAGGCTAGAGGGTTTTTTTTCACTCCTCCTCTTACATGTTATGTGCTACTTTTAAACCCTCCCTGTTGGCTGTCTCTGTGCCCTATGGCAGCATTCATCATAAAGAGCAGACAGATCTGTGGGTTCTGGGGCCACATCGCTGATAGTCACTCAGCCTCTGCAGCCTGAGCGCCTAGGCCTTGGAAAGTCCAGCCAGCTCTCCCAGCCTCTGCGTGACTCTGGGCAAGTCAAGGACCTTCTCCACTTCCTCAGTTATCATGAGGGAGCAATGGTGTTGGGACATTGGTGTGTGCGAAGTGCTGGCCCTGGGGGTACCAGGAGAGGAAGAGCCGACTTTGTCTGAGGAGGGGGCCTCTCTGGGAGAACAGGAGTTTGAGTCAACTCAATAGGGGATGAGTCTGTGAAGGTGACCAGGTCTCTGACTGCCCTCACCTGGAGATTGACCTCCATGGTGGAGACCTCCTTCTGGTTCCTGAAGAAGCACAGAGCTGGCCAGGCTGAAGCTCTGCCGGGTGCTGGGTCTCCTGGGACCATGGCCAACTGAGTCTGTGTCTCCCTAACTCACTGTCCCAGGCAGAGGCATCCAGGACAAGTGCGCGTCTGTGGCTTGGGCTGGTGGCAGGCAGGGGAGGCCCTATACTGGTCAGTCCCAGCCATTGCCACTCCCCAGAGGGCCCTCTCTGCCTCACATCCCTGTTGTCAGCATGGCACCCATCTTCTGAGGCCACCTCAAGGCTCTGTGCTCTGGCCCAATGGAGCTGTTCCCCCAGCCCCTGTGGAGAGCCAGACAGGGGTCATTCATGCCCGTGACTAAGGGAGGCTGAGGCTCAGAAAGGCTGAGGGCTGTGCATCTCTTAAGGGGTGGAGCTGGGCCTGTATGGTGCCAAAGCCTGTGTGTGCTGCCCCCTTTCCACCATGGCTTCTAGAAACTTCAGCATCTGACTGCAGGGTCTCAGGCCTCACCACTGGCCTTGCTTGTCATCACCCCTCCTCGCACCTGCGGTTCGACTTTCCTGGCTCCTGTCTTCTCTGGTATTGAAAACCCAGAGTGCCTTGAGGCCTGCCCCACAGTTCTGCCCTCTCTGCTGGTTCTGCTATCTCAGGAAGCCCCTGGGGGCTGTTCTCCCTGCACAGGGAGCTCCCCACCCAGCACACTGCTCCCTTTAGCCCTTACCCCCTACACCCCACATGCTTCTTCTCCACTGGCCCAGTGTCCTTAGAGTCCTGGCCCTGACCTCCATGCTTCTGCACCCTGCTGCCGCCTTCCCTTCCCTTCACGGAAGTCTGTCCTCCATCCTTCAGAACCCGTCTGTCCCCATAAAGGCTCGAATGGAGCCCTCTGTCCCCGGTGTGATGCAGTGGGAGCCCTCTTGGGGACCACCTGATCTTGTGGATCTTGTGGCCACCTACCCTACCTGGCCTATTTCCTGTGCTCATCGGTTGCTTGTCTGAGGTGGTCTCAGGGCAGGTCTGAGGTGCTGGCCTCGCTCCCCTTGCATGTCGGGCTGCATTTGTCAGTCAACCATATACCCACTGCACCCCCTGGGTCAGGGGACCCCATCTTCTTAGGCTAAGCATGGTGTCTGGAAGAGGACAGATGCTGACAGATGTGGAGGGAATGTGCTTGTTGGCACAAGGTCCCTGAGGGGGCAGAGACGGTGCCTGCACTGCTGCCCAGTGTGGGTTTGTGGCAGAGAGACCATAGCTGCCACACTTGATGCCAGCCTGTTGGGAGGTCAGCTGCCTGGTGGCTGTTGTCAGAGGAGCAGCATGGTTTGTCCATGTGGGAGAAGAGGGTCGGGGACCGTGTGCCCCAGGCCCTGACCATGTCCCTGTCCTTCTCTATGCAGACTGAGGGCACCCGGCTGCAGAAGGATCTCCGGACCTACCTGGCCTCTGTCAAAGGTAAGGGGCAGCAGGGCAGACCTGACCTGTGTGGAGCTGGTGGGAGTGGTGCTGTGGGTCAGGTCTGTGGGGCAGGAGGGGGACTGTCAGGGAGGCCACGGACCTCCTTTGTGCCCACAGCTATGCATGAGGCATCCAAGAAGCTGAACGAGTGTCTGCAGGAGGTATATGAGCCCGACTGGCCCGGCAGGGATGAGGCAAACAAAATTGCAGAGGTGAGCGTGAGGCAGGTGGTCCTGGCCCCTCCCAGTGGGCGCCCTTTGGCCTCAGCTCCTGTCCCATCCTGCCTCACCCTATGGGACAAGCCCACTGGCACTCACATGCTGTGTGCCCTTGGGCAAGTTGCCTTCCCTCTCTGAGGGTCTTCTGATACCCGCACACTGAGATGGGTTAGCTTACAGATGTTGGCTATCCTTAACCTGTGTGTCCTGGCTCCCAAAGCCTTCCTGGCTCACCACAGGCCTCAGCACAGTCTACTCATGAGAGGCCATAGGGTGGGATTGTTGCCCCATTTTACAGATGGGAAGCTGATGCTCTGAGAAGCCAAAAGTGATGGGGCTGGGACTGACCTGCAGGTCCCTGGGGAGTAAGTGCCGGGAACCAGTGTGGCCCAGCTCCCCTGGTGGCACACTTCCTCGCCCTTGCCTGTTTCAGAACAGTGACCTGCTGTGGATGGATTACCACCAAAAGTTGGTGGACCAGGCACTGCTGACCATGGACACATACCTGGGCCAGTTCCCTGACATCAAGGTGAGAGACCTCTGTGGAGCTGCCTTTCTCTAGCCCGGCAGCCTGTGGAGGGGACCGGGGCACAGCACAGGCTGGCTCGGGCTTGGAGGTGACTGTCCTGGAATCAGGCAGCCCCTGGCCTGCCATCTCCTCCAGGATTGCTCTCCCTGCAGCTTGACTGCTGTCCCCTGATGCCCCAGGCCTGTGGGTGTGCATATATGTGTGTGGTACATGTGACCATGTCACTGGGTAGTAAGAAATGACTATGTGAGGTGTGTAAGGCTGGATAAGGCCCAGGCATTGAATCTGCAGGTCCCCTGTGTTTATGCCATGTATCCGTGGAAGGGTATGTGTACATAGTCATACATGTCATCTGTTATCTGGGTCAGTATGTGGGGTGTATTTGTGTGACCGTGTGTTCACAAACTTCGCCATCCCTGCTGGGCCTGGGTACATTTGCCTTGGTCTCCACTGAAGTGAATGGCCCTGGAAGCCACACATGTCTGCAGCCTGGGTGGGTCACCGTCTTATTGGACCTGGGGTGAGTGGGATGGGAGGGGTCATCCTCATGCCAAACCCAGGGGCCACCCAGTGCAGATGCCTCAAACTCTCTACGGGTGATGGTGGTGGAGTAGAGAAGCTGGGACTTGGGAGGAATCTATACAGAGCTCAGGGTCAGGCCAAGGAAGAGACTTGAATGACACAGTATTGGCTGGTGGGAACTGACAAGTGGGTTTATGTTGCAAGGAAATAGTTTGCTAGTGGGGATGGCTGCCCTGAGGCATGAGTTCCTTGCCACCAGAAGGGTAAGGAGGGCTCAATCATGCCCTAGACCGACTTGTAAAGACTGCCTGAGCCCTTTGTGTCCCTGTAGAGCTGGCCCATAACTGGCTTCTCTGGGCCTGCCTCGTTCACCATCTCAGCATGGGCACCAGGTCCTGTTCAGCCCCTCCTCTTTCTGTCCCCCAGTCACGCATTGCCAAGCGGGGGCGCAAGCTGGTGGACTATGACAGTGCCCGGCACCACTTCGAGTCCCTTCAAACTGCCAAAAAAAAGGATGAAGCCAAAATCGCAAAGGTAAGGACTGTAGGATGGCTGGGAAGAGTCTGTGGGGACCTGAGGAAGGTCAGGGTGTCCAAGCCCGGGTGGAGGCTTCCTCTCTCTAGACCAAGGTCGCTGAGTGGGATTGGGGGTGATGCCGGGCCCAGGCTGGTAAGTGAAAGGCCCTGTGAGCAACCAGGTGGGGGTTCACTTCTGACCCCTCCCTGCCCCGGCCCCTCTGCCCCTTGGCCTCCACCTGAGGCCACTTTGCAGAAGGAGAGTAGGCCCGGCTTGGGTTTCATTGGAATGGCGCCGCCCTGCCTGGCATGGTTCTAGTGGAATTCTGTCATAGGATCCGATGTGACCCTGCCTCGGCCGGAGAAAGCCAGTGGGCCCAGGGTGGTGAGGCCTGAGGGCAGGACCCCGTTCCCTGGGTGGATCTTGCTTGCTGAGCCCTCTGCCCTGCTAATGACTCTTACCCTTCCTCTGCAATTGGAGTCCCCTGCTTGCCCTCAGGCTCCCCTTAATTCTCTCAGCCTCAGGGGCCTTCACCTGTTGCAGGGCGGCCCCCTGGAGGGTGGCTGGCTTGCTGTCACTGTGTTTGGGGCATGTGGACTTGGTGTTTAATATCTGTGTCTCTGTTTCTCTCTCCCATCCCTCCCGTCTCTCCACTCTCCTTCCCTGGTCTCCCTCCCCACCCCAGCCTGTCTCGCTGCTTGAGAAAGCCGCCCCCCAGTGGTGCCAAGGCAAACTGCAGGCTCATCTCGTAGCCCAAACTAACCTGCTCCGAAATCAGGTGACACTGGCTTCTAACCTTGCACGTGCTGGTGCCTTCTAGTCTGTCGTCTTGTCCTCTTGCCCTGGGCCTGATCACAAGCTGCAGTGGGCAAAGGCCTCCGCCGCCGGGAGAGTCCTGTTTCAGGGGAGACCTGAAGTCAATGCGTGGGCAGAGAGCAGCTGAGGGGCTCCAGGAGAACTGGCAGGGGGCCCAGGTCTGCCCCCTTTGGTTGTTCACTCAGACTCCTCTAGGAATCCAGAAATACCTTTGAGCTATGTGTCCTCTGTGAGGGCTCCTGTGGCGGGAGGTGTCATTAGGGCTCCTGCCCCCTGGCATGTGTTGTCCTTCAAGCCTAAACACTCTGAGGTTGTTTTGAATTTACTGAGGAGACAAACCTGCCCAGGAGGCACAGCCTCTTCCCAGGGTCCCAGAGCTGGTTAAGGTGAGAGTTGGGGGCTCTCTTGACTCAAGCCTCTGGGTCTTTTTTTTTTTTTTGAGACGGAGCCTCAACCTATCCCCCTGGGTAGAGTGCCATGGCATCACAGCTCATAGCAACCTCCAACTCCTGCCTCCACCTCCCAAGTAGCTGGGACCACAGGCGCCCACCACAATGCCCAGCCGTTTTTTGGTTGCAGCCATCCTTGTTTGGTGGGCCCGGGTTGGGGATTTGTACCCGCCACCTTAGGTGTACGTGGCTGGCGCCTTAGCCGATTGAGCCACAGGCGCCAAGCCGAGCCTCTGGGTCTTTATCCTGCCCCTTGACCCAGGCTTCAGGTGGGTGTTCCCTGCCACAGCTGGCCTGGGACCTGTGGGCCCCCTGATGACTCAGGAGGGGACTCCAGGAGGGCTCTCTAGTCTGGCTGGGCTGCTGAGCCCTAGAGTGTCCGCCCTTTGGGAGTTTCATGGAGGGCAAATGCTCAGCACCACAATGGTCTTGGGGGGCTTCCTGGAGGACACTCCTTGGATGCAACTCCTGTCCCACCACATGGCACTGCATGGGATTTACAGTTCTCTGCCCCTGTCCTTGGAATGGGCCACAGTGTGGCCAGGGACCCTGGATGAGGTCCTTGTGAAACATGGGCCACATGATTTTCTTTTGAGTGAAACTGAGGCATGTTTCAAGTCAGCATACACACAGCCTGGATGAAACTCTGGTGCCCCTTTTCATACCCATAGTGGAGGGTGTGGTGGGGGCAAGCAACAGAGGACTGGGAGGTTGGGTTTCTCTCTGGGCAGCTGCCCCATTTTTTGTAGGCTGCCTTTTGATTTCATTATCTTCAACCCACACATACTGAGCCCTGCAGTGGGACAGCTCTGCCCAATTTCTTACCTGACTTGCTGCCTGATTTCTTTTAGGCTGAGGCTATGGGCTGATTCTGGAGGCTCTGAGTGTTGGTAGCCTCATCCTGGCATCGAGGGGACCTCGGCTCTCCAGGAACTAGGGGAGATGGTTAGGAGGGTTCTGAAGGCTGGGAGGAAGAGTAAGGGGCTGGGATGAGTATGCCCTTGTCTACAAGTTTAGGACTTAGCTGGAAGGGGGAATGGGGCTAGTGACCCAGAGTCAGAGTTTTTGCATAATTTCTCCTAAAACAACTGGAAGATTTTCTTGAGTGGGAGAAACCTTCCCTGGGGCCTGGCATGAGGCCTGCCCACTGCTTTGGCTCCTGGGGTGGGTGTGGTTGGGGATTCTGTTGGGAGGGCCCTATTTCACCCTGGGGGAGCAGCAGGAGAGAGAAAGGCGTGTGATTGAATCTGTGGGTGCTGGACTGCAGATGTTTCGCCTTTCGGCCAAATTGGCTTTCCCATTTGGATCACATTTTTATTTGAATACATCCTCTTTGTCCCCACCCAGCCGCATGCCTGGCTGAAAGCTGGAGAGTCTTTGGTGGTACCCACGGAAGGCCAGCTGGCTGTGAGCTGGGACACTTGGGGCCCCAGGGCTGCCCTGCTGGTAGACTTGGCTTTGGGGAGACAATGTATTCTCTCGAGGCTGCACTTAGGGGAGCTGACCAGCACCACGTGTCCCTTGAACTAGTTCCAAAGTGCTCTCTATACTTGTCACAGCTCCCAGAAATCTGCCTGCAGGACCCTGGACTCATCCAGATCTACTCTCCCTGAGTGAGAGCTGTAGTGGAGCCGTAGGGCTGCGGGGCACTACTATGTTGGACAGCTCTCCCATTACCCACTGCCACTCCCAAGTGCTTCTGAAAGAGCCAGAATATGAAGGATGTGACCCAGAGGGAATAAAAGATGCAGGCCCTGACTTCCAGGAACTCTAAAAAGGAACCACCCCTTGTTCTGTGCAGCATTGCTGGGCCATGTGAGCACAGCTTGGCACAGATATGCTCCCTAGACAAGCTGCTGAGCCATCATCACTGCCGGCCTCATGGTCATGCATCTGAGGAGTGAGGTTCAGTGTGGGGCAGTGGCTCACAGACAGGTGGTCCCAGCGAGTAGAGGAGCAGGGCAGAGGGCAGGTTTTTGGGGAATATGGGACTTGAGGTTGACTCTTGGCATTGGAGGACAGGAGGTGTGTGGACAGAGTGCCGGGCTTCCTCGGTGGTGAGTTTCACAAACCATCATTGCCAGCCCCTGGCCAGGCAGCAGGAGCTCCAGAGGAGTAAGGCAGGGATGGCCCCACTATGGCCTTGAGAGGAAGAATTTATATTCTCAACCTGGCCCTGGTATGGGTGTGCCAAGACCCCTGAGATGGATCCATTTCAAGAGAGGCGTGTGTGTTCAGATAGACATTCTTTTGTTCTTATTCCACCTTTAAATTTTTATTAGATTCTAAAAAGTCAGGCAAGGGTGTCTCACCTCCTCTAGCTAGTAGTACCTGGAGGTAACTGCAGTCAAAAGCAGTGGTGGCCCCTTCTCTAGTCCTAGGGAGGAAGGGGGGCACAGCGAAGCTAGGGGCTGACTTGGGCCGGGCCTGGTGCCTGAAGCCGGGCAGGACAGCTGGCTGGGATTGGGGAAATCGTGTGCTTTGAGGCTAAGTGGCGTTCTGGCCAGCAGGCTGCCTTTGCCAGAGGCCCCAACCCCAGCCTGAGAACGTGAGGCTCCTGGCGGAAAGTTTTCCCTTGGGCGGGGCCGGCCGCGTTCCCGGGCTGTGACTCAGACCCAGAACCGGAGCCCCCTGAGTCACTCTCCCAAGCAGCGCCCTGCAGCAATGAGTAGCAGTGTCCCTTCCTCCAGCCAGTTCTGTGACTCAGCTGCGCCTGCCTCCACCTCCCGCTACTTCGGCCGTGCGACGGGCCCGTAGCGCCACCGCCTGGCGGGCGTGAGCAGCTGCGGGCGCGCCGACCCAGGGAAGGCGTGGGCAGGGCACTTGTACACTTGCGGTTTGTAGGGTAGTCAGAGCGTCTGCCTCTGGCCTCCATCTGCTGGGTGCAGGTCATGGACGAGTCTTAGTGGGAAAGACTGCCGCAGGGAGGTGACCTGAAGGCTTGTGAAGGCTCAGCACGAGGTGGCCCTAGGAAAGGGGTGGGAACACGGGGGCAGGTGGAGGGGGAAAGGGGTGACAGACAGCGGCAGTCCTTAGCCTGGGGGTCCACGTGGGAGTGCTCAGAGCCTCTCAGGTTGGGCCCCAGCTCTTTAGGCCCATATGGCTCCTTTCGGTGCCCTGCTTCCCTCCCAGCCCACCTGGTTCCCCTGGTGCAGTGGGTGCTCTGCCCTTCTTTCCCCAGAGCCCCTCAGGAGGTGCTGCAGTGGGAGGTGTTGGGTGCTGGGCACATCCAGCAAAGTCTCTGTCCTGCCCAGGGCTATGGGAGGTAGCAGGGCAGTCCTTGGGTCCTTGGGGGTGGATCTGGGCTGGGCTGCTGGCTGGTTCAGCTGCTCAGCAGAGGAGAATGACCCATCCTGCCCCCAGGCTGAGGAGGAGCTCATCAAAGCCCAGAAGGTGTTTGAGGAGATGAATGTGGATCTTCAGGAAGAGTTGCCCTCCCTGTGGAACAGGTGAGGGTCAGGAGATGCCCGAGCGCCTGCCCAGGGCGCCTAGCCTGGGTTTCTCCCTGGGCGCCCGTGCCTCTCAGAGTTTATGTCTGTAACGTGGGCGTGTATTTCAGAGGGGCCTGCCTTGCCCTGCCCTGCCTGACTGCCTGGCCTTGGTTTTCTCTCTCCTATAGCCGTGTGGGTTTCTATGTCAATACATTTCAGAGCATTGCAGGCCTGGAGGAGAACTTCCACAAGGAGATGAGTAAGGTAGGCCCTGGTGACGACTCTGGGGGGCTCGAGGCCTCTGGCCAAAGGTCAGAGCTGGAGATGTGAAAGAGTAGCTCAAGCTCCCCCTTCTCTGCTGGGGCTCAGCACATGCTGGTGGGGACCTATTAACACCTACCCTCAAAGAGCCCCCTTCACAGATGCCCAGGCCCTGTAGGAGTTGCTGGGCATATGGGGGAAGATGAGAGTGGGTCTGTGGGTCCAGCCCTGGTGCCCCCACTCCGCTCCCAGTCCTGCTCTTGGCCACACAGATGGCTGGGGAATGCAGACCAGCCCCTCTCAAGTCATAAATGAGTTCTCAAGCAATCTTAGCCCCGAGAGCTCAGTGTTAGAAAATGGTGGCAGTTTTCCAATTTGTAGGAAATAATAAATTACTAAAAATTTTCTCAATTTTTAAATTTTCTCCCATGTTTCTGAAGGCATTGAAACAGGCCAGCTTTGTCTGCCAGAATTTGGTATAGAAGGTCTGATTAGCCTACATTCCCGTGTTGTGTTGTTTTCATCTTAACTGGAAGTTAAAACGCAAAGTTGTTGAACCTTGCAGTTTGAGAAGCCCAGTGTTGGAAGCTCCCCTCAAGGCTGTTGGAGAAACCCAGTGTGAGCAGCTCACCCCCTCTGCTCAGTGGGTGGGTCTTTGTTCGGTCCAGAGGAATGAAGTGATTATGGTAGATTCTGGGGCCAGGGTTGAAGGAGGAAAACCATCTTGGGGACTCTTCTGACTCACATGCCTAAGTGTGGGTTCCTGCTTTATAGGCCTTCTCTTTCATTCCTACTTTCTCTCCTTCCCTTCTGAGATTTGAGACAACTTATGAAAAGTTTACAGAATGGAGAGAGGCGTTTTAAGGAAGGAAACGTTTATGTGAAGTTAGTCCAAAGAAATATAGCCACAGGGCACAGTTGTTGATAGGTGGGAGGAAAATTCAGCTCTGAGCTTCCTAGTGGCCAAATCAAAGAGGGAAACATTCTCAGCAATGAGAATCACCGTGTGTCAGGCAGAAACCTTTTGTCTTGCCTATGCTTCGGTGAAATGTGTGGAATTTGTAGCATGATCTGAAAGCATTTAGGCAGAATGACCTTAACAATTAAGATCAGTAGTCTTTTTTTTTTTTTTTTTTTTTTTGAGACGGAGCCTCAAGCTATCCCCCTGGATAGAGTGCCATGGCATCACAGCTCATAGCAACCTCCAACTCCTGGGCTCAAGCGAGTCTCCTGCCTCCACCTCCCAAGTAGCTGGGACTACAGGCGCCCGCCACAACGCCCGGCCATTTTTTGGTTGCAGCCATCATTGTTTGTTTGGCGGGCCCGGGCTGGGGATTCGAACCCGCCACCTTATGTGTACATGGCTGGCGCCTTAGCCGATTGAGCCACCGGCGTCGAGCCAAAATGGTTTAGTGTTATTTGAAATTGGACTTGGATTAGTTATAAATGTGAACTGTGAACTCTAAGGCAACCACTTAAAAAAGTAAAAAACTTAGTATGCTAAGAAAGGAGAAAAAATGGAACCATACAAAATCCACACATAGAACCACAAAAGGCAGAAAAACAGTGGAAGGCAAAAATGGGAACAAAGAGCAAAGAGTAGATATAGAAAACCGTAACAAATATTGTAGATATTAATTCAACTATAATCACTTCAAACTTCAGTGGTCTAAATCCACAGAGATTGTCAGAGTTGATCAAAATTCAAGACTCAACTATATGTTGTCTACAAGAAGTTCACTTTAAATGTAAAAACACATGAAATTAAAAGTAAATGAATGGAGCATGAATGTATCTCAGCTACTTGGAGGCTGAGGCAGGAGGGTGCTTGAGCCCAGGGGTTAGAGACCAGCCTAATAGAGTGAGGCCCTGTCTCTAACAACAACAAAAGAAATGGATGGCAAAAGATATACTATGCTAACACTAATCAGAAGAAAGCAGGTCAAGGCAAACATAAAAAAAAAAATCCTATTAAAAAGTGAGCAGAGACAGCTTAGCGCCTGTAGCTCAAATGGCTAAGGTGCCAGCCACATACACCAGAACTGGCAAGTTCGAATCCAGCCCAGGGCTGCCAAACAATAATGACAACTACAACCAAAAAATAGCCGGGCATTGTGACAGGCACCTGTTGTCCCAGCTACTTGGGATGCTAAGGCAAGAGAATCACATAAGTCCAGGAGTTGGAGGTTGCTGTGAGCTGTGATGCCATGGTACTCTACTGAGGGTGATAAAGTGAGACTCTGTCTCTAAAAAAAAAAAAAGTGCGCAGAGGACATGAGTAGACAGTTCTCAAAAGAATGCAGCATACACGTGGCTAATAGGTATGTAAAGAAACGCGTAGTTTCACTAGTCATCAGAGAAATGCAAATCAAAACCACAATGAAATGTCATTTTGTTCCAATTAGAATGGCTATTATTAAAAAGGCAAAAAGGAATAGATGCTAGAGAGAATATAGACAAAAGGGAACGATTATACACTGTAGAAATGTGAATTAGTATAACTGCTGAGGAAAAAAGTATAGAGATTTCTCAAAAAACTAAAATAGAACTATCATGGGAATCCAGCAATCCCACTACTGGGTATTTATTCAAAGGAAGAGAAATCAGTATGTCAAAGGGATACCTGCACTTGCATGTTTATTGCAGCACCATGCATAAAAGCAATGATGTGGAATCAACCCACGTGCCCCTGGACAGATGAATGGACAAAGAAAATGTGGAATACTATTTGCCCATAAAGAAGAATGAAATGTCATTTGCAGCAACATAACTTACTATGTTAAGCGAAATAACCCAGGTGCAGAAAGAATATTGCATGTTCTCACAAGTGGAGTTTTAAAAGTTGATCTCCTAAAGGTGGAGAGAATAGTAGATTCTAGAGCAGCGGTTCTCAACCTGTGGGTTGCAACCCACAGGAACTGTATTAAAGGGCCGCAGCATTAGGAAGGTTGAGAACCACTGCACTAGAGGATAGGAGGGGGATGAAGAGAGAGAGGTTGACTGGCACAAATATGCAGTTAGATAAAAGGTATTAAGTTCTATCATTTGACAGCAGCATGAAATGACCATAGTTAACACAAATGTATATTTCAAAGCGGCTAGAAGAGAGGACTTGAATTGTTCTCAACACATAGGAATGATAAATACTCAAGGTGATGGACACCTCAAGTACCTTGACTTGATGGTTACACATTCTGTGCATGTAACAAAAGATCACATATGCTCCATAAATATGTAAAATATCATGTATCAAAAAAAGGAAAAAGAAGGGCTCAGCGCCTGTGGCTCAAGTGGCCAAGGCACCAGCCACATACACCTAAGGTGGTGGGTTCGAATCCAGCCCGGGCCTGCCAAACAACAATGACGGCTGCAACCAAAAAAATAGCTGGGCATTGTGGTGGGCACCTGTGGTCCCAGCTACTTGGGAGGCTGAGGCAGGAGACTCACTTCAGCCCAGGAGTTGGAGGTTGCTATGAGCTATGATGCCACTGCAGTCTACCCAGCGGGGACAGCTTAAGGCTCTGTCTAAAAAAAAAACCAAAAAACAAAGGAAAAAGAGAGAAAGAATAGTTATGTTAATTTCAAACTGGGCAGACATCAAAGCAAAGAAAGTTATCAGGGACAAAAAAGGGCATTACATGATGATAAAGGGGTGAATATCCAAGAAGACCTAACATCTGGCAATATATACTTATGCGCTTAACATCAGAGCATCAAAATATATGAGGCAAGAATTATAGAATTGCAAGGAGAAATAGATAAATCCATTATTATAGTTGGAAATTTAAAACGGCTCTATCATAAATGGACAGATTTAGCAGGCAGAAAATTAGTAAGGATGTAATTGAACTCAACAAATGCCATCAGTCGACTGGATATAATTGATGTCTATAAACTACTTCATCCAGCAATAGCAGCATACACATTCTTCTCAAACCTAAGAGGGAAGTCACCAAGCAAGACCACCTTCTGGGCCATAAAACACGCGTTAGTACATTTAAAAAAAATAGAAATCACACAATGTCTGCTCTCAGATCACAATGGAATTAAACTACAAATTAATGGTGAGAGATAACTGGAAAACCTCAAAATATGTGGAGATCGGGGCAGCACCTGTGGCTCAAAGGAGTACGGTGCCAGCCCCATATGCCAGAGGTGGCGGTTTCAAACCCTGGCCAAAAACTGCAAAAAAAAAAAAAAAAAAAAAAAATGGAGATTAGTTAAACAACGCAGTTCTAAATAACACATGGATCAAAGAAGAAATCACAGGAGAAATTTTAAAATACTTTGAACTAAATGAAAACACAATTTAGCAAAATTTATGAGATGTAGCAAAAATAGTGTTTAACAGAGAAATTTATAGCATTGAATGCTTTTATTTGAAAAGAAGAAAGACCAAAAAAGCAATCATTTAAATTTCTACCTTAGGAAACTAGAAGAGTAAATTCAATCCAAGGTAAGCAAAAGGAAAGAAACAATAAAAATTAGAGTAGAAGTCAATGAAATTGAAAAACAGGAAATCAATGAAAGCAAAAGCTGGTTCTTTGAAAATATCAATAAAATTGATAAGCTTCTATCCAAGCCAAGAACAAAAAGAGACAAAATACAAATGACTAATAATATCACTACAGATCCCATGTACATTAAAAGGATAGTAAAGAAATATATATGACTGTATTCATACACTCTCCAAAAACTCACACAGTAAGAAATAGACACTCTGTATAGGCCTTTATCTATTAGAGAAATTGCATTAATAACTAATTACCTTTCAAAACAGAAAATGCCGGGCCCTCATGGGTTCACAGGTGAATTCTACCAAACATTCAAGGAAGAAATTATGCCAATTCTTTACAATCTCTTTCCCCTTTGGGAAGACAGGAACAGAGGACATATTTGTTAACTCATTCTGTGAGGCCATCATCATCCTAATACAAAACCAGGGAAAGATATTACAAGAAATGATAACTACAGACTAATATTTCTCATGAAGACAGATGTAAAAATCCTCAACCAAATATTAGTATATCAAGTCCAACAATGTATAAAAAGAATTATGCACCACGAACAAGTGAGATTTATCCCAGGTATGCAAAGTTGGTTCAACATTTAAAAATCAGGCTGGGCACAGTGGCTCCCACCTTTTAATCCTAGCACTCTGGGAGGGTGAGGTGGATAGATTTGCTTAAGCTCAGGAGTTTTGAGACTAGCCTGAGCAAGAGCAAGACTTCATTTGTACAACTAGCCGGGCATTGTGATAGGCACTTTTAGTCTCAGCTACTCAGAAGGCTGAGGCAAGAGGATTGCTTGAGCCCAGGAGTTTGAGGTTGTTGTGAGCTATGATGCCAGGTCACTCTGCCAAGGGCGACAAAGCAAAACTCTTGTCTCAAAAAAAAAAAAAAAAAGATAATGAAAATCAATCTAATCTATCATGTGACTAGCTAAAGAAGAAAGTCATACGATCATATCAATAGATGCAAAAAAAATTTGATAAACTCCAACTATTTGTGATAAAAATTCTCAGTAAGCTAGCAATGGATGAGAACATCCTCAACTTGATAAATAATATCCACAAAAAACCTACAGCTAATGAGATACTTAATGGTGACAAACTAGAAGTTTTCCTGCTAAGATCAGGAGCATGGCAGGTATGTCCCCTCTAACCACTGCTTTTCAGCATTGTAGTGGAAGGTCTAGCTAATGCCATAAGAAAAGGAAATAAAAGGTACACTAATTTGGAAAGAAGAAATAAAACTATCCTTCTTTACAGTTGACACGATTGTCTACTATTAATTTCAGGAGTTGTTTTGGAAAATCCAAAAACACTCCTGAAATTAATAGCAATTATAATGATGTTGTAGGATAGAAGTTAATGTACAAAAAGCCAATTGCTTTTCTATATACCAGCAATGAACAAATAGAATTTAAAATTAAAAACACAAATGCAATTAAAAACTGTTCCTAGGCCGGGTATGGTGGTTCATGCTTGTAATCCTAGCACACTGGGAGTCTGAGACAGGAGGATTGCTTGAGGTCAGGAGTTCAAGACCAGCCTGAGAAAGAGTGAGACCTGATTTCTACTAAATACAGAAAAATTAACTGGATGTGGTGGCTCATGCCTGTAGTCTTGGCTACTTGGGAAGCTGAGGCAGGAAGATCATTTCAGCCCAGGAGGTTGAGGTTCCTGTGAGCTAGGCTGAGGCCATGGCACTCTAACCTGGGCAACAGAGTGAGGCTCTGTCTCAAAACAAACAAACAAAAAACAAAGAACTCTTAAAATTCAGTAAGAAGACAAATAATTAAAAATGAGCCAAGCACCTTAATAGACACCTCATCAGAGAAGGTATGCAGATAGGAAACAAGCATAGGCAGAAATGTTCACATCACATGTCATCAGGGATATGCAATTAAAACAATAATATACATACACACCTATTGGAGTGGTCAAAATCCCAGAACACTGACAATATCAAAGCGAGTAAGGGTATGGAGCAATAGGAACTCTGTTTCATTACTGGTGGGAATGCAAAATGGTATAGTTTGGCAGTTTTAAACAAAAGTAAATATATTCTTGCTGTAAGATCCAGCAATTGCTCTCTTTGATATTTACCCAAAGGATATGAAAGCTTATGTCTACACAAAAAAACCTGCACATGGATGTTTATAGCAGCTTTATTCGTAATTGTCAAAACTTGGAAGCAACCAAGATGTTTTTCAGCAGATGAATGGATAAACTTGGTATATACATACAATGGAGTATTAATCAGCACTACAAAGAAATGACCTATTAAGCTAAAAAAAGACAGGGAGGAAACTTAAATATATATTACTAAGTGAAAGAAGCAATCGGAAATGGCTGCACACTGTATGATTCCAACTTTATGACACTCTGGAAAAGGCAAAACCGTGGAGTTAATAAAAAGATCAGTGGTTTCCAAGGGTTGCCCAAAAGGTGAGATAAATAGTCAGAACACAGGACTTTTAGGGCAGTGAAACCATTCTGTATGATCCTTTAATGGTGAATGTATTACATTTGCCCAAACCTATCAAGTGTACAACACCAAGAGTGAGCCCTAATGCAACATACAGACTTTGAGTGATAATGATGTGTCAATCCTTGTCACGCCTGCTGGCAGGGACCAGATCTCTCTTACTCTTGTATTCCCTATGACTAGCTCTGCATTTTGCCTGAGAGTGGGTTCATAAGTTGTAAGAGCATCTGGTGTGGGATGTTGATAATGAGGTTGGTTATGCACGTTTGGCAGCAAGGGTTATATGAGAAATCTCTGCCTTTCTCTCAATTTCACTATGTCCCTAAAACTGGTCTAAAAAATGTGTGTGTGTGTATACAGGTATATGTATCTCTCTCTCATACCAAGAGCCTAACACACAGGGTTGTCTTTTTTTTTTTTTCCACATTATCTCATTTCCTGACATTAATGGTGTTGGTGCAGCGTAACTGAGTTCTGTATCTACACCAATATCATCCTGCCATATTTTATGACTCCAAGCTATTATAAGATTTCTGAGTGCCTAATCAACATGAATTGAAACTTTAACTAGAAGCAGGCATTTTTATGGGCATATTGTCTAGATTCTCTGGGCCTCATATTATAAATGAAGAACTGAGACCCAATGGAAGAATTAGGGAACAAATATATATGTATATACTCCATTAGACCCAAGGACAGTAGAACCACCCTGATTGTTTGCAGTACAAACAGAAGGTTAGCAATGCACAGAGAGGCAGTCTCTTATATAAGCCAGCTGACTATTTAAGACCTTATTTTAAACAGTCAGCCCTCTCTCAACCATGTTAAATAACAAATGGACAATGCTAAATATAGATGGTACAGGTAACCAATAGTCCTTTCCAGACTAATGCTATCCAAGAGTTTTTCCATGAACGCTTTTTTATAGGGACGCTACATGTAGTGCTTAGTATAAGTGAATAGATAAGTGTTTAAAGGGTTTTATTTTTCCCTTTTCAGTTCTCTTTCTCTTCTGTGTATATATCTGCATGAGGGTGGGAGAGAAAGAGAGAAGCATAAAGCATATATGCACAGTTTATAAACGGAAAGCAAACAGCCTTGTAAACATCATCAAAATCATGAAGTAGGCTGGGCTCAGTGGCTCATGCTTATAATCCTCGCACTTTAGGGAAGCCAGGGCAGGAGAATCCTTTAAGGCCAGGAGTTCAAGACCAGCCTGAGCACAGATGAGATCCCTGTCTCTAAAAAAAGAGAAAAGAAAAGATGAATTAGCCAGGTGTGGTGGCTAGTGCCTATAGTCTTAGCTTCTTGGGAGGCTGAGGCAGGAGGATTGCTGGAGCCCAGGAGTTTGAGGCTGTAGTAAGCTCTAAAGTACAATGACCCTGTTGTACTCTAGCCCAGGTGATGGAGCAAGACCCCGTCTCAAAAACAACAACAACAACCAAGAATAGGATGTTGCTGGCTCCCAAGAATGCTCCCTATTTAAAATATATTTCTGGCTCGGCGCCTGTGGCTCAATCGGCTAAGGCGCCAGCCACGTACACCTAAGGTGGCAGGTTCGAATCCCCAGCCCGGGCCCGCCAAACAACAATGATGGCTGCAACCAAAAAATGGCCAGGCGTTGTGGCAGGTGCCT
>CAUYQV010057510.1:0-13384 GCA_963574575.1 Galagoides demidoff | reverse complement strand
TACATGTGAATCTTTCTAAATGTGGAATATAAATGTCTTAACACAACAACTATGAGAATGACATGAAGGCTATGTTGGCCAATTGGATGAAAGTATTTCAAATTGTATATGGAAATAACACACTGTACCCCATGATAGTATCAATGTGTATAACTATGATTTAATTTTTAAAAAATCATTATTTTCAAAAAAAGTTCAAAGCACAATAAGTATATTCTTTTTTTTTTACTCTTTTTTTGTTTTGATCAACATAATTTAAGTGTGTCTTGGATGTTTAACTCAAGTTCAAGTGTGCCATGAGATAGAAAAGGTTGAATGACACAACGTATAGTTTATACTAGTCTTCCCACATGTGGGTCCGTACTTTCCTTCTCCAACAATGATAAACTTAGCTTTCTTTACTCTCAATTTGTTATTTATTTATTTGTTCAAGCCTAAAAATTACAGTACTTCCAGAATTTCTAATACATGGTACTGTGAAGAAAAAAAGCAAACTTACTAACTAGGGATTACTACATGTGTACGATTATTTTTTAAAGGTAAAATTTATATAGGGGGCCCTGCAAATACTCACGACTATAAATCCACAATTTCTGACAAATGGACACAGATGTTTAATCCCATATAACTGTCAGGGTAACAAACATTCCCACCACCTCTACAAAGTTCCCTCGTATCCTTTTCTAGGCAGTTCTCACAGGGCTGTAAACTCTAGTCAGGGCTACCACTTTTCTGATCGTTTCCCTCATATATTACTTCTGACTATGTTAGAAGCCTTTGAAACAAAATCAGTGTTTGAGTCCCCATTCTTTTGTTCAGCATAATGTCAGGCATACTGCATGTGTCAGTAATTTGTTACTTTTCGTTGTCAACAGTTATTCCAGGACATGAATATAACACAATGTGTTTACCTGTTCACCTCTGGATTGTATTTTGGTTGTCTTGAGTTTGGCGATTCGAAATAAAACCTCTAAGAACAAGTCTTTTTGCAGACATGTTTCACGTTTAACTCTGTAAGAAACTACAGGTTTGTTTTTTACCTTTCTTGTCCTAGAATTGAAATTACCCATTTCTGAAAGGAACTTGGTTTCTGACTTGGGAAATATATCAGAAAACCAACTCTGGTCTACCTACACCCTCAACTATATTGGAGCAATGCTGCTTCTAGGCCCTTTACAGGAAACCTAGACAATACAGAATTTCAAAGTCCATTGATTTGCATTGGGATTTTCGATTCAATTTTAATACCTTCGTATGTCCCTTAATTTCTCTGTCTGATCTTTAAATTGTATTTCTTTTTCCCTGCCCTGCAAATCTTTATTCCTAACATGATTAACATGATTTCTTAATTGTGTGATCCCTCTAAAAAAGAAAACTGGTATCAAAATAGCAACAAATGACACTACTTCAACAATACCGCTTTTAAAACAAAATTATTTAAACAGTATTACGTTTTAACAAAAATGAAATTAAATTTAACAAATTAAAATGTTTTTCTACCTTTTTATCCTGGATGTCACTGTCCTATATGCATAGACTCAAAGCTGTTCTCTCTTCTAATGTGTGTGTGTATGTTTTTTCCAGTTTAAATTAAGTACGTTTATTTGCAAGATATTTGATATTAAATATATTTCTATGTGTTTATTGTTACCATTTTATTATATGCTTTGGTTATTTTGTTTTATTTTGTATTCAATTTCAGGTGTTTCCAGAATCCTGACTAATTTAAAAAAAAAAAAAGACTATCTATTTTTATTATTCAGATTTTAAAACTACATGGAAACTTTCACAGGGAACTCTTGCTTCTACCCTTGTTTCTTTCCCACATTGTACTTATGCCTTCAAATATAACTCCCCGTGGGAGTGGGAAACTCCACTTTATACCTCCTTTCCCACACATACATTCCCTATAAATAACTACTCCCATTAGTTTTTAAAAATATTCTTCTTATGTTTCTATTTTGTAAATATTACCAAATTTGTTCTTCCCTTTCCTTCCACACAAAATATAAGCATCTCATGTAATAAATACCATTCTACTCCTTGTTTTATTATCACTTCAAAATAAGCCCTGGAATTCCATTCGCCTAAGTTCATAGGAGTCATCATCATTTTGTTAATAAACTTGACACATAGGCACCTGCTAAGAATATTTGGGCATTATTAGTTCATTTATGTTTCACAAAAGCAGTATACAGAGGCTATACAGAGGGTGACACCCAGACCTCTCCCTCTGTGGTTAGCGGTATTGACTTTTCCATTGAGACATTCTCTAAGATGGGCCCTTGTCTAAAGGGCCTCACCCGGTGTCACAGCCCCTTTCAATGCCTGGGCAGTGCATAAGTTCAAAGTGAGCCCCCATCCTTCTCCCATGGCAATTTGAAAGGACTCGTGAGGGAAAATCCTGGCTCCCGCAGCTCTGTTCTCCTGCCCAGTCCTGCTTTCATTCCCCAGCAAAGACATTCTCCTAGCTCATTCTTTTTACAGCTTCTGTTTCCCAGTGAGCCTAACCTGCAACATCTTATGGGGTATATTCTATTATGACCTCAATTTTACAGGTGAGTAAATTGATACACATATAAGGCAAGTAATTGCCCCAAACCATCAGCTGGTGACAGAGCCTGGATTCATAACCAAGTTTTTCTGTGCTGTTCTTTGTCACTTTGAAACACTATCTAATCCATTTAATCTTACCAACTATTTCCCTCCTCTGTCCGGAAGCATTGCAACTTCCTCCTAAAAGATTGCCTTGCCTTTATTCTTACCCCCTCAGGTCTACAAACAGAGTGAACTTTCAAAGCCTCAAAAGAGATCACTCCCACACATGAAAGCCTTCAATGCATTCTTTTTGGACTTAAGCCAGAGTAAAAGAGATTTTACATGGTGCACAGAGCTCTCCATTATTTGCCCTCTGCAGCTTCTTCAAGCCTCATTGCTCCCTCCCCTCCCATTGTTCTCCCCAATTCAGCCTTGCCTATAATGGATTCTCATCCTTCATCTGAATAACTCTCTCTACCCCTTCATCTAAATAGCTGCTTCTTCAGCCTCTGGCTCACCTTCATCATTAACCACACTGGGTCTTCTTTTTAATCCCTATTAGGTTTTATTTATTATCTCTCATGGCTACCTGTACTTCCCATTCATAATGCTCACCATGTTTGCCATCAGCGGGGTTTTTGATCACCTTTTGCTTACTTCTTACTGAAACGCAGACTATACACGGGAACTAGATCACACAAACAATGTACACAAAGTGAACACACCTGTGTAATAACACCCAGATCACAACACAGGATATGGACAACCTCCCAGAAGCCTCCTGGGGGCCCCTGGCATTTACAGCCCTTGCCTGCCATGGCAAGGCTGCTGCTTTCTGACACTCCCGTGGGGGCTTTCTAATGTGTTTTCTGTTTGTTTGTTTGTTTCACATTCATAATATTACGTCAGTGCAAACTTTTGTAGTAGGTTACTTCTCATTTTCCTCTTCTTTTTTGTTACATTTTGTTTTAATTTCAGGTTAATATGAGGGTACAAATGTCTAGGTTCCATTGTTTTCCATTTCTAAGGTAACGTTTAAGTTGCACTTGAGCCCTTCACCCAGGGGCATGCTGAACACCCTCTCAGGGCGCACATTAGGTGAGATCCCACCAGTCACCCTCCCGCCTCCCCCCTCCCTCTCCCTGCTCTCCACTCCCCTTTACTAATCTGTACTCCTATTCTGCTGAACTGCATTTCCCCGAATTCCATTTTCTGTAAGTTTTCTCTCAGGGGGAGGAACAACAGTGCTTCTTACGGGAGATGGGAGTGCGGACTTTAAGTGGCAGCCACGTGGCAGCTCACAGGCCTTGCTGCTGATCTGTGGTCCTCACTGGGGGGCAGTGTCTGGTCCTGTGGTGGCTTCAGCTGCCCCTGCTTCCTCCCTGAGCCTCTCTGCCTTCCCTGCCAGGCATGTGTGCTTAGCTCTGTGAAGACAACCCACCCTTCTCCGATTCTGCAGGACACCCATACTACTGGCAGCAGAGGCAGCAAAAGCTGCCCTGAGTTTGGTCCTCGTGGGCTTCGTTCCTGCTTCCGGCCCGTTCTTGCTCACCACCACTTTGCCCATGTCCTTTCTCACCTCCCTGCACTATCCAGGCCTCAAGTTTCCTGACTCAGGCTTGTACAGACTACTTAATCAGCTTCCACAATTGGATAAATTCACATTCCTATCAGAAATCCCTTTTATATGTCTATAAAAGCTCTGCTACTCTGATTGAAATTTGCAACTACTCATCTAAAGCTTAGATTTCTGACAGCCTGCTCTTCACATGAGGTCAGAGTTGATTTTCCATTTTCTCTTGTGTAAAATTATACCCCCAGCACTTAGCATAGCATCTCATGCATAGAGGGTGATAGATGCCTCTCCACTGAATGAGTTAACACACGCATACATATATTTATATACAAAGTGTGAAATAAGTGGCCATACAGGAGAAAAAAAAAAAACTGTTGCTTTTGGAAGTCTATGAAAACATGAACGGGGGAAAAACTCATTATCAAGAATGCTTATTCGAAAGCTCGGTTGTAAGAAGCCTTTAATTTGTCTACTGTATATAAAACTAGGCTAGCTACCAGCCATCAAGGATCAGAGTGGAAAGAAACTTTGGAGAGTTCTCAATAGAGATGTAATTTTGTGTAATGTACACACCAGCCTAAAGGAACCCACACATGATCTCCTTAGCGGTGTGTGCTGTAACGGGAAAGTAGGCTCCTTCCCTTGGAGAAGGCTCCATATCCGCTTCTACCTAAGCGACAAGAGTTATGTGTTGCTTTTGAGCCCTCTTCTAAGGACCACTTCCCAAATACTGAGTGCGACAGGCACAGATAAGTCTCAAATACCATTCTATCCTCTGTTGTGGTGCGCATGATTCCACGCAGGCACAGCCAACCTGTCTTAATCTTCCTTCTCTCTGTCATATCAGCATTTGCTGTCAGCACTCCCTCCCCTCCCCCATTCCCTTTCTCTCACACCTGATAGAGTGTATGCCACATGTGCATACACACACACGTGCACACAAGAACACACATGTTTCCACACACACACGTGCCAAGACATAGGGTGAACAATTTATTTGCATTGGAATTATCACTAGAAGTTAACATTGACCAGATTTCCTCTCAATAAACACAGAATTCTTTTCAGAGACTCTTTTTGGTTATATTTCCTTTAAACCTTATAGTTAGGTATTGCAAAAAATAAGATGAAACTTTGAAAAATCCTCAACTATTTCCCCACATCATGCTCTACTTGGTCTGAATTCATAAAAATCAAATAGTTTTTTTTTTTATTTGTTTGTTTTGTATGACCATGAATTCCTTCCAGCACCGGCTCTCTCAGTTCTACTTTCCTCTCCTTTGGCTAATTCAAATGATTCTTTTGTTTTTCAATGTAAACCTTACTTACTCCTCAAAGAATCTCTTTTTGACTTTTCTCTAACCTATTCTAAGTGGCTGAGTAAACTAAATCCCCCATATGCTATTGTATTGCTCACTATACCATAGAATTAGTGTTTGTTTAATTATCTGATTCCCTACTTGTTTTCTACATAACAAAGAACTAAATTGACTCTAATCTGAGATACCCAACCTTAGACTTGAGTCAATTATCAAGTATTTCCTGTCCATGTTATCTTGTAGGAATACACAACAACAAAATAAAGTAAAGGCTAGTCCATGGAAGTCATCCATAAAGCAGTGACATTTTAATATTTATACCAGCCTCATCTTTTGGCCTTCCTGAGATGGTTATGACCACTCCTACCTGGTTTTTCCTTTTGTTCTGAGAGCCTGGAACTACTGGAAGCACCTATGAGCCATATGCTCACAATACTGATGGTTAACATCACCTACCAGAGCAGAAAATGTCATTCTTCACCAGTCTGTGATTTTTGCAGTCAAGGCTTGTGCTTTCTGAAGTACGGAGATTTTTAATAGCCATAGGGACTGAGCTTGCTTTGGTTATCTTCCACTATTAATGATCTTCCAAGCCATTCTCCTTCTTATCCCAGTAATGAAAACCTTTTTAGGGAATAAAATTGTTGCTCATGGTGAGATTCTGCCCATGTGGCCTCCTTTCCTCAGGAGTGAAGGTGTCTTAGGGTCCCTCATGGATTACCTCACTGATCTCTTTTTCCAAAATTGAAGTTGTGAGTACTTATGTTTCACCTTTAGTCCTTAAGTTTCTAAAAATATTGTCCAAATTGACCTTACTTTTAAATAGAGGGTGGATGTGAGGTGGATATTACACCTGAAAAACAATGCAATTATGAATCAAAATTAGGCTACTATTCACCAACAGGAGGAAATTTTATCTGAATATGCTGCTACTCCAGCAAAGAAGTCAGACAGAGAAAATAAATAGTTGAGAATTTTTACACTCAAACTAGAAAAGAGAAATTATTGGAAGCTCTTTTGTTAGGTAGTCATTAGAATATACTCTACAGGGGGCCTAGAATTCTTTCACAGTCATAAAGACCATTTGTATTTTTTGTATCTTATTTATCTCATCCTTATAACACCTGAGTAAAATAAATACACACCTTAATACATTTTGGTTGTAGAGCTAGCTAAGAGGGGGCAGGGAACCGTGGTAAGAAGCAGGAAAAATAAAGTTACAGCTTATTGCTATAAAAGCTTCCAACTTCCAACAGGAAAAATACATCCACAGTAGTTTTTAGCCAAAGCAGAAGAAGCAAGAGGATGTAAGCCTCTCGGAATCAGAACATTTTTCTAATTTCACTTTCAAATGAAACTATGCATAGTGGCTCACCAGATCAAGTAAGATCACCTTGCAAATAATATCTTAAATGCGGGTTATAATTCAGTGTCAATTTACATTCATAATTTTGTACAGTCATCACCACTACCTAGTTCTAAAATTTTTCATCACTTCATGAAAAATCTTCTGCCTATCAAGCAGCAGCTTCCCACACCCTCCATGCAGCCCCTGGTTGATAACCTCTAATCAACTATCTTTCTGAATGAATTTGCCTTTTCCTAGATAGGTCACATAAGTGGAATAATACGATGTCTGTTCTTTTGTGTTGGCTTCCTTTACTTAACATGTTTTTAAGGCTCGTCATCTTATAGCCTGTTTCAGAATGCCATTCCTTTTTATGGCTGAATAATATTCCATTGTATGTGTATCCCTCATATTGCTTATCTATTTATCTGGTAAGGGAAATGTGGGCTGTTTCCATATTTTTCCTATTGCTAATAATGGTGCTATGAATATTGGTAATCAGGTATCTGAGTCCTTATTTTCATTTCTTTTGTACCTAAGAGTATATTAAAACAACCCACAATGTAAACTAGTGTATTTAACATACTCCTAGGTACCCAAAAGAATTAGAAATAGGGACTCAGATACCTGGTTGTTTAAAATGTTTAGCACCTGCCAGATATATTGTAAAAATCTAAGAACTATTTTTAAATTTTTATGTGTATTTTGATGTAACATAGAAGACTATTAGATGTTTATAAAATAGGCATTAAAATTTGTCATTTTTCTACAGTATTATATTGGATACCATTAGGCATAAATAGTCTATTACTTTTTAAGGACTTACTAATAGTTATAATAAATTGTTAATAGTTAAGATTAGAAGATAAACGATAATCACATTTAAGAAGACATCCTCACATGTGCATCTCCTTGAATTCCCATGATGAACTAGTAGATTTGTTATAGTTTTTAATCACCATCAACCCCATTATTGAGAACATTCATGCATAAGAGGAAAGGATAGATTTAAATGATAAATAGTAGAATATTTACATTAGTAAATGCAGGAGAATATGTGCAAACCAATTGGTCATTGAGACAAAGACCGAGACTTTCGATAGAGAGAAAAATGAAACTGAGAGAGAAAAAATTAAACTAAACAAAAATGAATTTTGCATTTTCAGGCACAACAACAAGGAAATGCAAATACACAGAAGGCCTCTGAGCAAGCTTCACTGTGCACATTCTACTCCTGCTTGTCCCAGTGATAAGTGGTCTACTTTTGTTAATGATCACAAAACAAGTGAAGGAAACAGAAAATGAAAGAAATGTTGCGGATTCCATAAAGTCTTACTTTAACCAACTTAACAGACAAGCAGGTGCATTTGTAAGAAATTTTGCTCCAGATAATTGGTGATGCTACCTACCTACGTAACATGGTGGATTGCTAAGGGGAAAAAATAAAAAGAAGAGAAATGTCCTGTATGATGTACACCTAGTATCCTTGGGTCTCTATGTATGGCTCTGGCAAACCACTGGGAAAATGTCCTGTGTTAACTTGAACTTGTATGCTTGTATGTTTAACTTAAACTTGTATGGTTGTATGTTATTAAGTTTTATTTATCCTTCTAACTTTGCTAGGAATCACTGTTGAAAAATTCATCGCTTAGCTACACATTACATGATATCACCTGCCCAGCATCACTATCTGGAAGACAATCCAGACATCAGGAATCTTATCCAAAGAAAAGTGGACAGTAACATTTCTGGGGCTGTGGGTTAGCACTCACAGCCTCTAGGCTGGCTGCTTCTTGTGTTGCTTTATGTGCCCCTCCTGTCACCCCTGAGGACTGTAGAGGTATGGGGAGAACACAGAGTCCCTGGTCTCACTTACTGACTGGTGAGCAGATGACTGAGTGAAGTGAAACAACTGGCTCAAGTTCTCCAAGTTAGAAAATGGTCCTCAGGACCAATCTCAGGTCTCTGGCCTCTAAGTCTCCCTGTAGTCACTGAATCACAGTCCTGTCAGTGTTTCAGACTAGGCCAGGAAGTTTTAGGGTAATGAGGGAAAGCTATGATGTTTAAATATTCTAAAACTGACATCCAACAGAACGCTGATGAACACTAATTCTTGTGAGAAGAACTAGAGATGTAAGATAGTTTCAGGCCTGGTTACTTCCACTGCTCAGTTACCTTTATGAGACCTCAAGTTTTTCCCACCTTTCTGCTCAAGTAGCCTCAGTGTACTAGTTTCTTCTCCTCAGACCACAACTTAGCTGCAGCCACTCCAGCCATCACTCAATAGCCAAGGTCAGAAAAAGGAGAGGAGGGTATGTCTTTTGATTTATATCTCTTTTAAAGAGCAGTAATAACTTTCCCAGAAGTCCTCAGAGCTTGAGATCTTTGGCTGGAAGTACATTGTAAGCCTCGGGCTAAATAAATCAGGGACAATCAGGGACGACATAATGGGATTGGCTTAGATTAACTAAGATTCAGTCCTGGGTTGAGGAAATGTCAGCTTCTCCAGAAGCATTTACTCTGACTCCTGATCCCTGAACTAATCCAGCAACATACAGTATCTGCTGTCGCCTCAACCTTCCAACCATCAGAGGCTGACAGTGAGGGTAAGAAGCAGGCACCAGAGAACCTTTGAATTCCTCAGCCTTATTTCCCCATCTCTTCCCATGAGAAAAGTAGAATAAGGGAAAGCCAAGAAGCAGAATAACCCACTTGCTTGGCAGAGCACACTCAGGGCATTTGAGCTCAACCTTTAACACCACACATTGGGGTTTATCAGTTTGCAGTAGTGTTCCACAAAGGGACATCATGTTTTCTTTTCTAAGTGCAAGCACAAATTTACCTCAAGAAACAAACAAAAAAAAAGCATTCTTTTCAATTTCCTTTTTGATTTAGTTTATGATATTTGACATGCAAAAAATATTAATGGAAGAATATACAAAAAAGTCAACAATAGTGCTGGTGGTCTGGTGTGAAGTGTATGTGTATACATATATGGAGAAAGAGAGAGGGTTGTTATTTTAATTGCAATGTAATGCAGCCACACATAAACATTTGTATAGAAAGAAATGTGGCTGCATTAAAATGTAATTCAAAATAACAATTAAAATATCCTATTGGTTTCAAAATAAATTTTCCACTCTCATTTGTGGTCCTTTCCAACTCTTAAAGTGTAGGCAGCGTTCCTTCCAGTGCTTTTTGCCATCTCCAATGGCTCTGTAATTTAGACAATAGCAGGCAGAGCGCATGATTAATGAAGCTGTGAATTGAGGACGGGACAGCTGCTGGATCACAAAGAGATGCTTTGTGGGCATGTTACTACATGTGCAAGGAACGATACAAATTGATAATCTGTTCAGCTAATTGAATCTCTCTGTGAGTGTTATTGTAACTTTTCGTTAGGCAAGGACATAACCAAGTGTTTATACCAATCTAGGGCAGCTAAAGGCAAAGCCAACATTTACCGTTGATAAGACCCACATTCAAGCATTTAGCAAAGCCAAACATGAGCAAAATGATCAGGGTGAGTGTGTGTCCTTGTCACCTTGAACGCCTTGGTTGCCTTCCTGTGTGACCTCTGTGGAGGATCCAGGGCCACACACCAGTACTCTCGATTATGAATTTCCAACACACGCAACCCAGTAGCAAAATCTACATTTTTTCCCCTGCCTCAAGGGTACATGTTTTAGGTCACATATCTTTTTCCTGGGTAGGATAAAAATTGACAGGAAAGAGATAGAGAATTGATCCCTAGTAAGGAAAGGATGAAATAATAATCATGTACTTTTGTTGACACTTACATCATTCCTTTTAATAACTGAAATAAGACATTCCATAAATATGCTATGTTTGTGTCAGGAGAGATACTTGCTAAAGAGATAGAACTTCAATATTTATGCACCCAAACAGAATGCACCTCAATTTATAAGAGATACTCTGACAGGCATGAGCAACTTGATTTCTCCCAGCTCCATCATAGTTGGAGATTTTAATACTCCTTTGGTATTGTTGGATAGATCCTCTAACAAGAAGCTTAGCAAAGAAATTTCAGAATTAAACATAACCATTCAGCATTTGGATTTAATGGACATCTAGAGAACATGTCATCCTAACAAAACTGAATACGCATTTTTCTCATTGGCCCATGGGACATGCTCCAAAATCGACCGTATTTTAGGTCACATGGCTAACCTCAGCAAATTTAAAAGAATAGAAATTATTCCTTGTGTCTTCTCCAATCATCATGGAATAAAAGTTGAATTTACAAGAAACTTAATGAATATTACAAGAAACTTTATTCTCAGAAATATGAAAAGCTGAAGGAAATTGACCAATACTTGGAAGCATGCCACCTTCCAAGACATAGCCAGAATCAAGTGGAAATGTTGAACAGGCCTATATCAAGTTCAAGTTCTGAAATAGCATCAACTATACAAAATCTCCTGAAAAAAGAAAAGCCTGGAACCAGATGGCTTCACATCAGAATTCTACCAAAACTTTAAAGAGGAACTAGTACATATACTACTTAACCTGTTCCAAAATATAGAAAAAGATGGAATACTACCCAACACATTCTATGAAGTAAATATCACCTTGATTCCCAAACCAGAAAAAGACCCAACAAAGAAAGAAAATTACAGACCAATATCACTAATGAATATTGATGCAAAAATATTCAACAAGATCCTAACAAACAGAATCCAGCAAGATATCAAACAAATCATACACCATGACCAAGTGGGTTTTATCCTAGGATCTCAAGGCTGGTTCACCATACGTAAATCTATAAACATAATTCATCACATAAACAAATTAAGAAACAAAGACCATATGATTCTCTCAATTGATGCAGAAAAAGCTTTTGATAATATCTAGCATCCTTTCATGATCAGAACACTTAAGAAAATTTGTATAGAAGGGACATTTCTCAAATTGATAGAGGCCACCTCCAGTAAATCCACAGCCAATATTGTATTGAATGGAGTTGAATTGAAATCATTTCCTCTCAGATCAGGAAAGGTTGCCCATTTTCTCCATTGCTCTTTAACATTGTAATGGAAGTTTTAGCCATCACAATTAGGGAAGAAAAGGCAATCAAAGATATCCATATAGGATCAAAAGAGATCAAACTTTCACTCTTCGTAGATGATATGATTCAGATGGTATACCTGAAAAACACCAAGGATTCTGCTAAAAATGCTGAAAAACTTTTAGAAATGAAAAGGAATACAGCAGCATCTCAGGTTACAAAATCAACACTCACAAGTTGGTAGCCTTTATATATACCAACAATAGTCAAGTTGAAAAAATAGTCAAGAACTCTATTCCGTTTACAGTAGTGCCAAAGAAGATGAAATATTTGGGAGTTTACCTAACAAAGGACGTGAAAGATCTCTATAAAGAGAACTACGAAACACTAAAGAAAGAAATAGCTGAAAATGTTAACAAATGGAAAAACATACTATGCTCATTGCTGGGAGAAATTAATATTGTTAAAACGTCCATACTACCTAAACCAATATATAATTTTAATGAAATCCCTATTAAGGTTCTATTGTCGTACTTTAAAAATCTTAAAAAAATAATACTTCATTTTATATGGAATCAGAAAAAGCCTTGAATAGCCAAGATATTATTCAGAAATAAACACAAAGCAGGAAGAATCATGCTACCAGACATCAGACTATACTATAAATCCATAGTGATCAAAACAGCATGGTACTGGCACAAAAACAGAGAGGTAGATGTATGGAACAGAATAGAGAACCAAGAGATGAACCTAGCTATTTACTGCTATTTGATCTTTGATAAGCCAATTAAAAACATTCAGTGGGGAAAAGATTCCCTATTTAACAAATGGTGCTGGACATACTACCTGGCAACCTGCAGAAGAATGAAACTGGATCCACACCTTTTACCACTAAGTAAGATAGACTCACTGGATTGAAGATTTAAATTTAAGACATGAAACTATAAAAATACTAGAAGAAAGTGTAGGGAAAACTCTTGAAGAAATCGGCCTGGGCAAATATGTTATGAGGAGGACCCCCTGGGCAAATTGAAGCAACATCAAAAACACACTATTGGGACCTAATCAAACTAAAAAGCTTCTGCACAGCCAAAAACACAGTAAGTAAAGCAGGCAGACAGCCTTCAGAATGGGAGAAAATATTTTCTGGTTATGTCTCTGACAAAGGTTTAATAACCAGAATCCACAGAGAACTGAAATGTATTAGCAAGAAGAGAGCAAGTAATCCCATCTCAGGGTGGGCAAGGGACTTGAAGAGAAATTTCTCTGAAGGAGACTGGTGCATGCCTATAGATACACAAAAAATGTTCATCATCCTTAATCATCAGAGAAATGCAAATCAAAACTACTTTGAGATATCATCTAACACCACTAAGGTTAACGCATATCACAAAATCCCAAAATCACAGATGCTGGCATGGTTGTGGAGAAAAGCAAACACTTCTTCACTGCTGGTGGGATTGCAAACTAATACGTACCTCTTGGAAAGTCATCTGGAGAACACTTAGAGAACTAAAAACAGACCTGCCATTTGACCCTATAATTCCTCTACTAGGTTTATATCTAGAAGACCA
>CAUYQV010057508.1:0-10516 GCA_963574575.1 Galagoides demidoff | reverse complement strand
CACATACTATCATTAATTTCATGTTTCTTTATTCCCAAAGATTCATTTTCTTATTTCTCCTGCTTAGGTCTTAAGTTTCAAAAACATTTTATTTATCAAGGAAACTAGTGCCAGATAGTAACTCCATAAAAGTTGCTAAATAGGGCAGTGCGTATGGCTCAGAGGAGTAGGGCGCCTGCCCCATATGCCAGAGGTGGCGGGTTCAAACACAGCCCTGGCCAAAAACTGCAAAAAAGAAAAAGTTACTAAATAAAAGATTTCCCCACTTTAAAAAAAAAAAAAAAAAAAAGATTTTTGCAGCACACCTAAGATCCTCCCATGGCAGTGTACCATCGAAAATACAGAACATTTCTTAGAAGTTACAGTTGGGGGATACCTTGGCAGCCTTCCCTACACGTCCTCATGCTACCGCCTGCCCTGCCCAGACTTCTCCTGCCCACTGTGCTCTCCCATCTAGAACTGTCCAAGATCTGGATCTTACCTGGACACTTCTTACATCAGAATGCACACACCTTGGTGGTAACAACAACTTATCTGATAATGTAACTGAGCCCAAGGCCACAATGGCAGATGAAGCCACAAAGTCTCTCTTTCACACACATGTACCTTCATAGAGACAGGGCCTTAAGCTGGGGTTCCAAACACCAGGGCCAGCCTGGATCGTCCCCAGCCCTGCCCCCAGAGAAGCTGCTAGTAGATCTGGGATAGGGCCCCAGTATGTGCATTTTTAGAATGCTTTCCAAGTGACTCTGATGTTTTGCCAGATTTGAAACTACTTAAAACTCCAAAGAGGAAAACAAGAACTTCAGACACCCTGGAAGCAAGAATCTGCTAGTATATTCTAGCCTTTTTAGACCCCTTCAAATGAAACCACACAAGAGAAACCCTACCAAGTACTAGTGCTATGTCTCAGATGTTCAGATTTCACCAAGGTCATGCTACAAAGTTAGCAGATTCATATACATACAACTATTTTCACAAATACCTCATAAAAGTAAATTTTGAGAAAATTCAAACACAACCCACGCTAAAATTAACTTTGCCATATTAATAAGACTGAAATATGGTAAAGAAGATTTTTTTTAAATGGTTGAAAATTCCAAAAGGAGCTCTATATATAAATTACCCGTAAACTACGATTCAACTCCTAGACCCCAATCATCTAGCGTGGAGATTAACAACCTTTCGTCATCTGCATACCACACCCTAATTTTTGCAATATCTCTATAGCAGTTGTACAATTATGCTTAATACTGTTTCCTTCAACTGACTCACTTTTCCTAATAATTTGGAAATCAAAATATGAAAGTTATAGTCATAAATGGATAGCCAATATTACTTAACAGAAGTCAATTATAAACATAAACACAGCTATTAATATTTTAAACCGATTCTGTGTACCACCTAAAATCATTTCCTATGCCACCCATAATCTAACACTTGGAAAAATTGATCCAGAACCACCGGTTTCATTCAACAGGAGAGCAAAGTGGAGTTTACAGATGCAAAGAAATTTGACTAGGATTCCACAGGCCTACTCAGAAGAACCACAACACTGGACTCCTAATTCATTGCTTGTTTATGTTTTTTCCTATCCCATGACTAGTCAACTAATGCATTAACAGCAAATCACTGCGTATTTTCATTAAACAAGTATTCTAAATAGCTCTACTCTGCAATATTTAGGATTCTAGTTCATACAATTTTGTCCCTATCTCAAAGTAATTAAAGTTTTCTTTTTTCCATTCAACTGCAGCATTGATTCTTATTCTTCTCCTTGCACCGACCAATATTCTGTTTTTTATAGCAGATTTCAGAAAATGACACTTAAAATAACACTTACAGGTTGATATCCCTACTCCAAATGCCTCAAAATCCAAAACTTTTTAAGAGCAAACGTAACAGTCCAAGGAAATGCTCACTGAAGCATTCTGGATTTCAGATTTTCAGAGTAGGGATGTTCAACTGATACATGTAAGACAAATATTCCAAGACATGGACAAATTCAAAAGCAAAAAAACTTCTGGTCCTGCACATTTCAGATAAAGGATACTCAACCTGCATGGACTCTTTGATGATGGCTCTCATGTTTTACAAAACACTATGCATATTTTTCAAGATACTAGTATCCCAAGTAGTCAGACATCAGGTATATGACTCACTCGGGGTTTGTCATCAAGAGCTAGAAAGCCATCACAGGCTTCAGCTCCCCTTGCCTCAAGCCCACGTTGTTAATTAGCAGAGATGAGGGACAGGACCACAGCCACGCCCCCTCATCAACCATCACGATTCACTCAAGGTGACTGGGTGGCATCGACTGATCACGAGCCAGGAACCTTGCTCTTGAAGCACCCCATTCAGCGGGCGGGAGTCCCCAAGATGAGGGCAAGGCTTGGTAAGCACCTGACTACCCCTCCCCAGGAAGCAGCCAGCCATTGAACAAAGACAGTCCATGATGGGTACATTGCTTCTATCTTGCTGGTATCCTCAGGTTATAACAAGGATATCCGGTCTGTGATTCCAAAAGCAAAGGGGGAAAAAAAATAACACCACCAACAGCCACAAAACCTTCTGGTAAATTAAACAGTGCATCATGAGTAACACAGCTATTATTATTCAGTACACACATCACACAATTGTGTGCACCGTGTTGTGTTGTCAGAGAACTGTGGGTAACCCTCCATCTCTTCCAGGAAGAGAAAAGGAAGTTGGGCTGGGGTCGGGGTGTGAGGGGAAGACGGGCGAGGAGGGACATTCTGGGAGGCAGAAGAAGGGAGGAGAAAAAAAGTGCTAGGGTTTCTTTCTTCCCTTTTCTCCTCTAGTCTGTGGCATGAAAAAAACAATGGCTTTTCTGAGGCACTGTGCAGACAAGGCAGCTCTGAAAAAAACTAATGGCCGTGATTAATGACAATGGGCTGGAGGAGAGTGGGGACACAGCCGCCACATACATCATCCCTTCCCGTCAGTCTCTGCTCCTCCCTGCCCCTCTTCCTTCTACCAGCAAGGCATTATAAAAACGTCTTATCTGCGCCAGACCCTTATTTTAAAGCTGAAATCACAGCTAGACCCCCCACCCAAAAGGAAAACAAAGAGAAACAATGGCCAAAAAAAAAAAAAAGAGGGGGTGATGGCGCTAGAGGAAGGTAGAAGAGGAAAGAATGAGAAAGAACAAGAGAGGGAGAGAGACAAAGAGGTGATGGGGTGAACAAGAAAATGGCATGTAAAATAACTAAAAGATATTCCAGGGGAAAATGTGCAGGCTGTAATCATTCAAGATTTCAGCAACTTGACTCCTCACATGCTGAAGCCACATTTTCAAGGTCTTATCTGCCATATGGTTCCCTGTTTGGATGATTTATTAGGTGTAGAAAGCACACTGATAAATTTTACTGCATTTCCCTGAATAGGCAACCTATGGTGTCAATAACAAAGCTCAGGCGGCTTTAATGAAAACTGCAAGCACCAAAGGGTAACCATTTATTTATGAGTCGCTATAGTATTACTAGGACAAAATTTATCTTCCCTTCTCACGCACTCTGTAGAAACCAAATCTGGTCAAAGTAACAGAGATCACATCCATATGTCAGTGGTTTGCTAACATCTCCCCTGCATGAAACACTGGCTGTTGCACTGGAGAAATTGTTTGGTGACCCATTTTGCATAAGAAATCTTGTTTTTTAGGAAAAAAAAAAAAAACAAGGCGAAATCGGAAGACCTCTGCAGACACCATAGCCTTGGCATTCGCAACCAAAAGGGTCACAGAATCCTCTTGCTTTTCTTTACCTAGAAAATGGGGACAGCTGCCCCAGGAGTAGGGATGAAAAAAAGAGAGACTGATGTACAGATGAAGAGGAAAGAGATTTAGAGATGTAGTCTGATCCATAAATATTTTAAATTTACCAGTCCATACAACATTGTTCTCTTCCATCCACTCTGTTTCTTAGGACACCAGTCATAAAATAAATGAAAATCTGTACTCCCCACTCCTTGCCCCATCCCCAATGCCCCTCAGTGCCCCCAGATGCCTCTCTCCTTGGCTAGTAGCTATCTACAAGTCTGATGAATGTGTTATTTTTATAAAAGACAAACAATCCAACTTTTTAAAACTCCAAAGGCAGCAAAACTAATGACCAAACTCAGGAGAGGGGGTACTAGGGGGTTGGGGGGGGACAGTGGGGGATTGTAGAAGAGGAGAGGAAGAAAGCCAGATAGCACTCATGCACCGTTTAATCCTGAGCCACGGTTAACTGCCACAACAAAAATATTTGGCCAGATCTTCAAGTCTACAGTTTCCCCCACTCTGTAACATGCCTGTCCTGCATGAAGACAGCCTTGCCCAGGAATGTCAAAAGAAGGAAGGGTGAAGAAGGAATTCAACCATAGCGGCATACGTTTGAGTAATGTTCTTAGCATAGCAAACCTATAAAAGCAAAGTTAAAGGCTGGGCCAAGTCTTTGACATGAGCAAAATTCTCATCCTTCGTTTATTTTTTCCACCAAAGTTAATCCTCTGAAAAAAATGCCTCACTAGAGGAATTTTTACCTAGATTGGTTTTGTTTTAAACTTCTTTTTTTATTTTGCATAGCTTTTTTTCTTGTTCTGCATCAATATCTTCTCTAAGACTTTCTCAGTGAGCAGGCATGACAATCTGGGTTTATTGGGTCTTATTCAGGCTGTTGCCTCTCTGTACCTACCACGTCTATGTGTACAAATATAAAATAAGCAAATACATAAGCAAACTCTTTGGAAATCAGGACAATGATCAGTATTGTAGAGTCAAAAAAAACTCTTTCCACGTCATACGTAATAAACAACTAAACGTCATCTTAATCAGTTCAATTACTGCCATCACTGCTTTTTAAAATCTGTTGAGTAAAATGGCATCAATTAAAGTTTAATGTCTTATAAAAGATCATTCAAGTATTATAGTAGAATTAAAAGGAAATAGGTACTGCTTGGGATCTGGCCATATTTTTAGAGTTTCTCAACCAGAGAGATTTACAAGAATATTCATTATTGCCCAGATTGCTTTCAATTCAGCCCCTGGTTTATTAAAGAGGTAGAGCTAAAGGGCCTAGCACGGTTCAGAGAACATTCAACCAGCTGCGTTTCAGTTTGCTAACTATTGCAGCTAGTCTTCAAAGGCATCGCGTAAGTAAAACCTCGCATTTATTTTTCTATACACTTTTCCTCTTAATTTTTAACCCCCTGAGTATTTCCAAAGGAAATCTAATCCACATAAGTCATTTGTACCTAGCCCACATAAATGGCATTTGAATGAGTTATGTTGTTCCGGAAGCCCCACCAACCTTTTCTGTTGGCCTCTGAAAGCCTTTCATTCCCTTCTTTAGAAGTTCCATTCTGGGGTGAATCAATGAACTTGAACCTTAAGGCAGCAGAGGGAACTAGGGAATGGGAGAAGGCTACGGAAAGAAGAGAAACAGAGGAGCCGGTTACGGGTGCCGGGGTGAGAGGAAAGCCTCTGTGCAGCCCTGATAAACAGGACCCACTCCCACAGCTGGGGAGGACGTTTGATACCCCACGGTGTTCGGCCAAAGGGACAGGTAGGGACTTCAACCCAGCCTCGCTCTGCTGCTTGCACCCACCCAGAGGAAGGGGGTGCCTTTTTCTAACTCTCCCACAGGCACTGTGCGGGGTAGCTGCTGATATAGTCACATTAAGAAAATAAGAGTAAGCTGGTCACAGAAGGACAAACACCATATACCTAACTCCACTCATAAGAAGTAAACAGAGGCCACGCGCAGTGGCTCACGCCTATAATCCTCTCACGTCACGACCCGTTGGGCCCCTGGGGCCCTGGTCTCCATCATCACAGTAGGAACCAGGCATGATATGGATTAGAAGTATAAGCTTGTAGGAGGCAGACTAGCCCTTCTTTGCAGGGTAGCCCCGAGCAACCTCCGCACCAGTCTTTTATTGAGACCGTACAACACAGGTGAGGGGAGTAATTAACAAATGACTACATGCTGAAGGCTTGGGCTCTTCTTCCACCAGGAGCCCCTGCGGACGAATGGCCCGAGGGGCCACCCCTCAGCTGCAGATCATCTTGCTCAGAGGTTGTCTGACTCTTGGCATCCCCTATACTTGCACCCTGGGAGGCCAGCATGGGTGGATTGCCTGAGTTCAGGAGTTGAAGACCAGCCTGAGCAAGAGCAAGACCCTGTCTCTAAAAAATAGCCAGGTGTTGTGGCAGGTGCCTGTAGTCCCAGCTGCTTGGGAGACTGAGGCAAGAGGATCACTTGAAGCTGAGAGTTTGAGGTTGCTCTAAGCTAAGCCACCACAGCACTCCCTCAAGGGTGACCAAAGTTTGAAGTCAAACTGAAAGAAACAGGAAGTAGATTGGGGGTTACCAAGGCCTGAGGGGGGAAGGGAATGTGGTGTTATTGTTTAATGGGTAAAGAGTTTCTATTTAAGAAGATAAATATCCAGAGATGGCTGGTGTTCACAACACCTCAGAACTGTATACTCAGAAATAGTAAAAATGGTAAATCTTATGTCTATTTTACAACAATAAAAGAAAAGTAACCAGAGTCAAACAGCACCAGCTACACAGCACTGTGGACTCTGAGATGAAGGCAGCACTCACAGACAGACTTTCACACAAGCCCACGCCACTGGTCCAACATCTGAGAGTGGGCCAGGGCTGTACTCACCACCACCAACACCCAGCTACACACAACCTACCCACACCATGACTCCAAATGCCCACCTTTTGCCCCCAAAGGACACCAAGAAGCCAAGGCCTATTTCTAAGGTTGTTTGCCCCTCTTAAATATCCTGTGTCCCCTCTCTCTAAGCACTCAGCTCCAGGCTCTGCCAGCTGCCTCCCCTTGCCCTACCCCACCCCATCCACACCCTAGAAGAACAGAGACTTGCTTTTACCCAAGCCCCCCTCCCCCAGAGGAACAGTTCATTACTCCCCACACTTTAAGTTTCCACCAGAACAAAGCCAGCTCAGGAAGAGGAAAGTTCATGACTCCTATGATTTGGAATTTGTGGTAAAATTTAGTCTAAGCTGGGCCAAAGAAAGGGTTTGCTCCGAAAATTCACAATGTAAACAAGACTTGAGGGGAACCGTTCGAGCAAAGAGAAGAAATGATTCTCAGAGGTTTTATTTCAATGATATATTATACGGAAACATTTATTTCCTACTATAAAGACATTAAAGAAAACACATTGTGTCAGGATCAGGGAAACTGGTCCTGCCTCTGTCACCCAACATGGGCCAGTCCCATGAAGTCCTCATCCTCACGATGTTCTCCTCATCCATCCAGTTGGACTGAGAATCTCCAAGGTCCTTCTGGCCACCATGAGACTAGAAAATTCATTTATATTTATATATACCAGTATGTGTGCGAGTGGTGTATACAGGTGGCAGGCACGCTGGAGGAGTGTGTGGATGTGGGAGGGTGGGGTGTGTTTGTGTGTGTGGTGTGGAGGGCATGTGGGGTGGGATGCAGCCTTGGGAATGGTGTATGTGTGGGTGGGGTGTGGGGACAGTGTTGCATGGATGTGTGGTATGGAAGGGAACCCATGGGGTATGTGTGAAGGGCGTGTGTGTGTGGCTGCCAGAGAGAGTGAGATATCTGTGGTGTGTCTCTGTATCTGTCTGTATTAGTGAGGTCTGCTTCTGAGTCTAAAGAAATGTTCCAGTTATTTCCGAATACTTCCCATACATGAAATTGATGAAGTTGGAACTACCCGGTGGCGATGGTTGTGCAACACTGCAAACCCACCACGCACCCCTGGATCACGCACTTTCAAATAGTTAAAATGGCAAATTTTACGTTATGTGCATTTTAATCACAGTTTTTTTAAAAAATGATAAAGCTGTGTTCTTTTAAAGCACGAAGCATATCCACCCGTTTTGAAGCTGTAATCTAGTGCAGTTTGTCCACACTGGCAGGATTTCACAGTCTTCGAAGGTACTATCCTCGCTCCCAAGCTGAGCTGCGCATCGAGGCCTGAGACCTTCAGGATGTGCCATACTTCAGCCAACTCCCAGAGATGGAACTTCCTTTGTTTTACAAGGCCAATAAAATCTAATAGACTCACCTTCTACTCAGCAAGGATGGTGTACCCCCGCCTGCTGATGACCTGGCACAACATGACAGCTGCTGTCTGCCTCCACAGAACTGCCCAGAGCAGGCTTGTCAGGTCCACGTTCCACTCAATGCTCACACTCATGCCTCATAATCACAGACCCACCATGGCGCACACTCAGGTCTTCTCAGCCAGCTCCTCAAGGAGGAGCGCTGGGCATCCTCCTTGTACCAGCCCTGTCCATAATGCTTAATGCTGTGGTGAAGCATTTTATCCCCCTTTTGCAACTTTTTAAACAAAGGAAATGTTGATATGAATTTGACAAACCAAGAATTTTCTTACAAAGGGGAAAGGTGCTGAATTTTTTTTAAGATGCCACATTTACTCCTTCTAGAACTAGGCGCTGGAGGGCAGAGATTGACGACTCAAGAAAGGCGGATGGTAGAGCCACAGATATTGTTAAAATGAAGCTCACTGGTAATCACTTTTTAAATCTCATTTTCCTAAATATAGTTTCAAGTCCCAATTAATTGCTCTTGACAAGAACCAAAGTTGTTGACACTTCATCCATGAACAGCCCTACACATGAACAGTGTGTGTGTCGTGACAAAGCCCATTTCCACGCAGTGGCCTCCCTTCTTCTCCAAGTCTCCCCAGAGCTCCAGGGATCAGAATTAGTACAGATTTGTTTGCAAAAGACATCTCTTCTCATGGCCTTTTAATAAGTCCATGTTGTTGAGTTAAATAACAAACGGTGTCTAGCAATTCAAATCTGTTGAGTTCTTCCTTGGAACTTCCTGCTTCCAATATCTGGGACTTGAGTCCCTGATTCAACCCCACTTTCAGCCTAGAGTGGGCTGATTATCTGCCAGCACCATTCTGGATGCTAATTATCCCGAGGGCAGCCAGTGTTCCGTCAGGTGCTGTGCAAGGTCAACTGTGGCCCCGAACGAATTAGAGACAACTAATGAGAAAGGGGTGGCGAGGTGGCTATTTGAGGTGTGCACGCAGGTGACGAGACCGGGTGAAGTGAAGGGTCAATGCACCAGATAACAGTTGCTGGTGTTAAGGGTCTCTGGAGACCGAGGCTTGGGAAGTGGCCCTTAACCAAGACAGGCAACCCAGGCAGAAACAGTAACAGAGAGGAATTCTTTGAAAGAAACCGTGAACAGAGAGGAGCTTGAAATGCAAACATGATCTGACTTCATTAGCCTTCTCTCTACTCCAGGGGTCACGCTCCCTACTTCATACTTACTGGCCCATGCTCTCACCTTGCTTCCCAAATTAATCAGTGCTTAATCTGCTATGTACAAATGGAAGAGAAACTTGGGCCCCTTTGTTGGTTTTAAATATAAAAATTGCCTATGTTTGAGGTAAACGTTTACAACAGGTACATACATGTATGGAGAGAACCGTGCACCACAATCAAGCTAATTAACATATACTTTTCATCAGATAGTTACCATTTTTACATATGAGTGATGGGAACACTTAAAGATCTACTCTCTTAGCAAATTTTTAGTATACAACATATTATTAACTATAGTCACGTGCTATCTATTAGACCTCCAGAATTTATTCATGCGTCCCACGTAACTGAAACTTTATACCCTTTGACTAATAGACTCCTTACTTCTCTGACCTCCTCTCAGCCCCTAGTAACCACCATTCTATTTTCTGTTTTTATGTGTTTGACTATTTTAGATTCCACATATAAGTGAGATCATGCAGTATTATTCTGCATCTGGCTTATTTCACTTAGCCTAACATCCTCCAAGTTCATCTGTGTTATTGTAAATGGCAGGACTTTCTTCTTTATTTTAAAGACTGAATAATATTCCAGTGTATATGTGTGAGTGTGTGCATACACCATTTCTTATCTGTTCATCCATCAACAGATACTTCGGTTGTTTCTATATCTTGGTTTCTGGTATATATTCAAGGAAAATGAAATCAGTACCTCATAGAGATCTCTATGCTCCCATGTTCAATGCAGCACCATTCACAACAGCCAAGACATGACTTTGTGTTTGGGTACCCACAAGAAGCAACCAGAAATCTGATTAAAAACAGAAATTTCAGCCAGGCTCAGTGGCTCAAGACTGTAATCCTAGCACTTTGGGATGCCAAGGCAGGAGGATCACTTGAGGCCATGGATTTGAGACCAGCCTGAGAAATATAGCCAGATCCTACCTCTACCAAAAAGAAATTAGCCAAAGTCTCAGCTACTTGGGAGGCTGAGCCAGGAGGATCTCTTCAACCCAGGAGTTTGAGGTTGCACTGAGCTATGACAGTGCAACTGCATTCTAGCCAGGGTGACAGAGCAAGACCTAGTCTCAAAAAAATAAAATAAACCAAAAGGAAAAGAAAAACTACAGGCACAAAGAGATATAAAGGTCACTGGAAGTCAAGAATAGAGGGGTAAAAAAAATTCCTATTGAGTACCAAAAAA
>CAUYQV010057506.1:0-15236 GCA_963574575.1 Galagoides demidoff | reverse complement strand
TCCCAAGTAGCTGGGACCACAGGTGCCGGCCACAACGCCTGGCCATTTTTTGGTTGCAGCCATCATTGTTGTTTGGCGGGCCCGGGCTGGGGATTCGAACCCGCCACCTTAGGTGTACGTGGCTGGCGCCTTAGCCGATTGAGCCACAGGCGCCGAGCCAACAAAAAAAATATTTTAAAACACTGTTTCAAGTTTTCTGCTTCTATTATGAGATGGGCAAAATTCTCACCCAAACTATTTTTCCTTGAAGCAAACAAACAAACAAACAAGCACCAATGAATGAATTGTGTATGAGTCAGAGGTTTTCCCTAAAATATTTTCCAAGCAGCAATTTTGCAGTAGTTCTTTTGGATTCTCTGTCCTTTTCTTCCTTTTAGTTATACAAACACGCTATTTTGGGACCACTATTTATCTGAGGTATAATGTAGATTCTTGCTTACCTTCATTTTTAGAACCCACATAACAATTAAATTCTCTTGCTAGGAAAATTACTAGGCAGAAAGAAGAAATAACTCCTTTGCTACATTAGACTTTGCTGAATTAGGAGGTGTTTTGAGCACTGGGCATTTTTAAAGAATTATAAACTACCAATTAAAAATTACAGTGAGAGCTGTGTTGCCCTTTTGAAAGCTACATAGACAGTACAAAATATTACAACTAGAATAGTACAAGTAGAAGGAGTTCTATCCCATAATTTTATAGACACAGAGATTTTTCCATGATTAAATATAAGTTAGTGTCAAAAACAAGAATAAAGCCTGGACATACTTTTTAAAGTGAAAAGAAAATCTATTAACATTTTTGAAAGGCTGGACATTCTTATTCTTATGCCTAGACCATCAATTTCAATCATAGAAATCTCCGTAGATAGATAACATTTTTCTGTTGTTCAAATGAGTATAAAAGCGTGTAACATAGAGTTTATAAGTGTTTAGTAAGCCAACTATAACCAACACAGTAGCAACAGAATGAGCCAGAATATCCCAAGATCTGAAGCAATTCTGGTATTTGGAAAAAGCCCACCCACATTCAGGCCACTTATTGAACTGAGAAGATGCACAGCCTGTACTACTTGGGTCATTATGGAACTTTTGAGATACACAGAAATCAAGAAATGCAAAACCCACATGGATGGAAACAAATGAATCCCTCCCAGAAACAGGGATAAGTCAAGCAAGCTGAAACTCGCGCAGGTGAATCAGAAAGGACGCTGTCAGCTGTGTTTCTTGGAAGTGAAAAAGTGGACCATAACACAGCCTGCCTCAAAACTTCCTATGTACTATCACACAGCTAATCCTTGGTTCCCTTATTGTTCTCTCAAGTCCAAAAGCCATTTATAGGCTGGTGACATTGACTTATGTTTCTCTTCTAGCCCAGCCCTCTGTCCTATGGTCCAGCATCTTAATAAACCCACTGCCTTTGGGACATCTGCTCTCCCCAGTACCTCAGACACTTTAACCTTAACATGGTGAAATTTGAGTTCAACATCTTGAGCTTTCAAATCTTGTCCCTGCTCTGAATTCCTATCTCAGGAATATTCTCAACAACCCTTCACCTTCCCAACCTGAAATCTGGGCATTGCCCTGAATGCCTTCCTCCCTCTCAAACCTCACAACCAGGCACCGTGTCCTAAAGCCATTACTACCTCAGTCTCTTTTGCATCCAGGACTTTTTCTATTTCTTCCCTGCAGAGTCTTAATTCAAGCTTCTACCATTTTGGGTGCATTGCTCAGGTAACAGAAAATATGTTTACTTTGTTATCTGAACCCTTTCAAATTCTGTGTAAATTAGTACCAGGACCATAGGGGCGAGGGGGTGATCCCTTTCTTCTCCATCATAAAAGACCGTGCCTAACACCCCTATAACAAAGACAGGTAGCAAGAGAAAAACGTAACAGATTTGTGTGTGTTCACATGGGTATGGAATCACACAAAATATGAACTCAAAGAGAAGTCAGATGACTGAGGCTTAAATGTGCTTTCTATCAGGAGAGGGAAATGGGGGACTGATGAGCCCAAACCTCAGGCTATGGTTAACAAATGATGCTCTTTGCTTATGTAGATAGAGGCCCCCAGATAATCTCTGGGACCTGTCCTCAGAAAAATAAATGAAATGTCTGTCTGGGCCTAGGGAGGATCCCCAGTCTCTGCTCTCTCCGCTGGTTGATCTTTCTTGGCTATTTAATGAAATTGCTAGGGAGAAGGTTTTAAGGCAATTGCCTTTCTTTTGAAAAGCCTTCTTAGCTGGATAAGGAAATTCTAGAAAGAATCCCACCCAAGTGTTTCCAGGAAAGAGGTTCAGAAAGACCGAGAGGTAGGGGAAAGGTCACAAAAAGACCTCAGGGCTGAGGCTTATTTCTGAAGTCTTTCAATTTTCAAAGCACTTGGCATGCGCAACAGCTGCATTTGGGGAAATCTTTTTCATGTCCCAACAGGATTCAGCATGGGTCCTTGCTTAGGGATTGGCGGGTACTAAAGCTATGCTGCTCGAGTTTCCTACTGTTAATGTAATAACCACATATTCTGTGTCCTTTTTATTTTGTCAAATATTATAGGAGATAAGGAAAGAACTATAGCTTTTGGGGATATATGATTAAATGGGTTATAATAATTTCATGAAATATATTAGTAATCTCATCACTTGGGAACAACATGTATAGATTAGATAAAGAAATACACAAATGACAGCACGTTCTGTCTTCCCCTCTTAAAAATATTTATTTAGCTCTAAGAAAAGCATGAAGTTAGCAGTACAGATAAATGCGAAGTAAACAAAGGCTTGCAAACAAAGGATGGTCAAAATGAATTTGGGTTACAGTCAGTGGAAGCAGCTCTAAGTATGGGTGCGGGCACACATGGGACTATCTCATTTTCTTCTATTCATGACCAAATGCAATTCTGAACTATTGCTTTATAAACACCATGACTGCAGCTGACAGTTCTGACTTGAAAAATGGCATGTGTACTTTTTGAAAGTTACAATAGAGGATAAGTTGTTTATGCTTTTAATTCTCTTTACTGTAATTTTACTCACAGTTGTGCTGATTTGGTCCTTTTTCTGATTCACTTTGCCACTATTTTTAAAAACCCACACTTTCCTTTTAATTCAAAGACGCCAAAGAGTCTAATTAATGACACCTGCAAAAGCCAGGCAGCAAAGGCACTACCTGCATTCCATAACCCTGCCCTGTGCGAAAGCAGCTGGAATTACAAAAGGGCGTTCGTGCTGCAATCAATAGATGTGCTTTCTGTATCTTTCCAACCCGGTGCACGCTGCCAAATAATTCATATGATTCTTATTCAGAAGAAGAATACTAATAAAAAAAAATCTATCAGCTCTGAATCTCTTCCTTTCTTTTTATTCTTCTCTCCACTTCTAGAGCACTGTAAATAGTTAACATATCCCAGAAGGCCCATAGAATGCAGGGGATTATGTTTGAGAAGTCACATTGACAGATAGGGGAGGTGCAAAATAGATTCACAGATTCCCAGGACTTTCAGAGTTAGATAAGGACACCCAATCCAACTTTCTTATTTTATAGATAAAAAACTGATTTTGTCATAGAGAGATAATTCAGACGTTGGTCACACAGTCAGTAAATGGAAAAATTGATATTAGTAGCCAACATTATTTCATTGAGAGCAACTAAGGCCAGGGAGGGTGATAGGAGCTATTGCATTAAGGCTACGTATTCTGACGTAGCACTTAAGTAAGGTCTATTCCCAAGCCCATAGCATCACACTACTTCATCTAAGTTTAAGCATGGATGACTTGAGAAAAAACTATGCAAGCCAAAAAATACGTATAAGCATGCCAGTGGGACAAAGCAGGGGCCTCCTGCTGGGCCCGGTGGCATCCCAAGCGTGGGAATAAAGGAAAGTCCCAAATTCCTTCATGAGAAGTTGTGGGCACCTGGCTAGCCTTGAAAATTGAACGGGCAACCTGACGAGAGCATTGGCCCTCCAAGGGAGCTAGAGTCACAGTGACCTTTGTTTCCCTACGGACACTAAAAGATGGCATCTCAATGTATGTTCTGGAGTCGTTTTTTCAGGAACCCCCACCTACGGAAAATGCAGATAAGAGGGAAAGAGGAATTGAACTCTGACCACTATTATATGTTCTAAATTTCTCAATTGCCTATCACACTTATTTTAACATTCCTTCCACTACCCCGAGACTCTCTGAATCCACCATTTCAGGATACCCGCCTTTAAAAGCCCTGGCTTATAATCCACCTGGGAGTTGGAGTTTTAAGCGTTAGCTGCTTGTTCTCCTTGCATGGCGCCCCACAGTAAAAACACCTCTTTCTCCCACTTCAGCTCTTGGCTCCAGCGCCTGGCTTTACTGGGCCAGGTGAGTAGACCTTTAAATGGTTTGATAATAAAAGGTCTCCAACTACAGTGACCCAGCTAAACACAGACACTGTCCTGGGCTCTGAACAACCCACTTAAACAAGGAGTATCTACTATTTTGTCTTCTCCAAGCCAGTCTGCATTCAGCTTTTCTCCTGATGTCCTGTCCACTGTACCAGGATCTGCAATCTTTCTCTGTAAAGGGTCACATAGTAAATATTTGTCTTTGTGGTCCATTTAGTTTCTGTCACAACTCTTTAACTTAGGCCTTATAGCATGAAGATATCTGTAGATGAGATGTAACTGAACAGGTGGCTATCTTTATTTATGAAATTTTTGAGATATGCTTGAGATTTTTGAGATTAAACTTGAGATTTTTTTAGTTGCACACTTGGGGAGGCTGGCAGGCCTCTCCAAGGGTACCTGCTCTGTCTCGCTTGGGGAAAAGTCTTTGCATGCCTGTTATTGAACTTAAAACTTATCTTCTAGTTAATGGGGAGGCGTTGGTGGGGGTAAGAACCACATAATAATTATATCTATAAGCATATTGGGTTCTTACAATGTTGTAAACACTGTTCTTATTATCTTACAGCTATTAAGTCATTTAATCCTTACAACTCTATGAGATAGATGTATACTAATATTATTTTAATTTGTGACTCTGGCTCCCTGGGAGGGCCAATGCTCTCAACAGGTTGCCCGTTTTACCTTTCAAGGCTAGCTGGATACCCAGAACTTCCCCTGAAGGAATTCAAGATTTCCCTTTATTTCTGTTTTGGGGAGCTGGGCAGCTCTGTCTCACTTGAGGAGAAGTTGAAGCAACCACTGGACTCCAACTCTTAGCCCAGTTCTGAGCAAGTAATAGGACTTGAATAAATACGTGATGAGTGAATCAGTGAATGAATGAACGGCATAAAACTGAAGCCAGGACCAAGTAGGAGATAAGGCTGGGCCCGACCAGTGTATTTGCGGTCTTGTGCTGGAGAGTTACTACCTCCTACAACTCCAGCCTTAGAAGAGCTTCCCCCATGGGCCTCTCTTCTTAACGGGGCTGTCTATGTCAAGAACACCAAGGAATTTCAGACCTAGAAGGAAAAAGAATTTCAGTGCTAGAAAAAAGCAAAGAAACATCAACTTTCTCAATTTACAGACTGAGGTCTCAAAAAGTTTAGAAACACATCCAAGAACTTAAAGTTAGTGAGTGGAAGAGCTGAAACCTTTTCCTCCTGTGCTTTTCCTGCTACATTGTCAAGAGTCATGGTGGAGTTTGTACATATAGCTCTTAAAAGTTCTTGGAGGGCTGGGGGATGCTTTAATCCTTTGAATAAACCCACTGTTGCTCCTAGCTCCAGAGGAAGGCAGGGGGACATTCTGGGGTGAATATCACCATATCTGTAGCTCAGTCCTTTTAATCACTCTTCCACTCTTTCCTCCTACACATCCATACTACTTTGAAGCCCCCACACGTAATCACTCATTTATAAGTATGTGCTGAGGATTGTTCTAGGCACTAGAGATTAAGGCAGCAAACTCTGCTAGTTTGTCTAAAACTGTCCTGGTTCTCAAAGTCCCCCATCCCAGGAACTCCCTCAGTTCTGGGCAAACCAAGATGGCTGGACACCCTACTGGGGATAAAGAGGCAAAAGGGACACAGATCACTCTGAACTCAGGGGTTTTACAGTACAGCAGGGGGAACACACAGAGTACAAAATTACCAAAAAAAAAAAAAGTATTTTTAAATGCAGGTACAGTTATTTGATTTTATTTATAATTTTATAGTATTTTATTTCATTTAGTACTTACAATATTGTATTTAGTTATAAATCCTATAAAGGAAGATGGTCTCAGAGGTCAGAGAAAACTTTTCCAAAGGATGTTCAGGCTGAGACCTCAAGGGCAAGTAGGTGGCTGTAATGAAGAAAAAAGGTGGTTTAGTTCTGTGGCAGGAGTCTCAAAACAGATCAAGTATTTCTCTTTTTAAAATAGTGAGGCTTGGTGGGAGAGAGAAGAGTCTTCGGGGATAAAGAACAGTGGCTTGTAAATGGGGGACCAAAGAAGACCCTGACCTGCTTCTCATTCCTGAGCTACAGTGAAGGTAAAAGAAGAAACTCCTCTGCTTGAGGAAGTGTAGGTCCCTCCGAGAACAGCCAGCTTTCAGGTAAGGCAGAGGAGTGGAGGGAGGTGAATATGTAAGGTCATTAATTAATTATGTTCCAGCAAGCTCAGCTGCAGTCTCTGGGATGCAAGCAAGGAGTAGAAGTTTGGGTCCAAACAGTCTAGAGATCATAGTTTAGTTTAACAAAGGAGCCTTCGTACGGCACGCCGCCTGGGCAAGGGGCACAACTACAAGATCTTACCTAACAAACCCAACACTGTAACTTAATGTTACAGTGTTACTCTAATACTAATCTGAAATTTAAAAATTTATTAATTTATTCTGAGACAGAACAAAAACAGAAAACAAAGGACTTTTTTCTTGGATAGTAACTGGGGAAACCAGCAATGGGTAAAAAACAGCTTCATTCCCTTTGAGGGACTAGAAGAGTTGGGGCTCATAGCAATGGCAGTGGTCGTGATGTGGAGCCAGGTCACATTTTCTTCTAGTTTTCTCTTGTAGGGAGTTGTAATAAGCATGCAGGTGTGGCTGGGAAAAACATGAAAGCGGGCAGCCTGGGGCAAGTTCGTGAGTCACAATCCCAGGGCTAAGGAGAGGGCATCTCCAGGACCCGCTTCCAGATGGCGAGTGCCTGCCAGCATCCCTCTGGCTTTCTCATCATGAGTGTTGAGCGGACCTCTAATGGAAAGGGCCTGTGAAAAAATTCTAAATAGCCTAATGTTCTCTTATATTTTAGTGTCTTGCCTGTCCCTTTGCAGTTGTTGGTCTAAAAATAATAATAATAAAATGAGTAAATAATCCACTGATTTCAGAATCTTCTTTTTCCAAAGAGTGGATGGAAAGACCCTTTTGAAATTTACATCATCTTCTCTGATTCTCATGGAATTGATCTGGACCCTTCAACGTCTCTCGCTGGTTCTCACGTTAATTCTCCATGGAAGTGCTCTTTCTTAAGAGCTCTTTATCTTTGGTTATTTATCTTTCTTCTGATATTCAGTAACTGCTTTGTTCCAGTTGTAGCTTTCCAAGAGCTTTGCCAGATGGTATTACTGTGTATCTATCCAGTTTTGTTTTATCCATCCATGTTCTTCAGTATCACCCTGGATATTTAGAAATGCTTCTTTCCCCCAATGAGTTTCTTGGGTCAGAGATGATAAAAGCTCCCCCCCGCCCCCCAGATTCACACAGCATTACACCACCTGTCTCTCTGTGTAACTTTGAACCACCACATGGCAACGGGAAGGTTCGCTTTTATGAAGTTTCCAGATAGAGGACCTGAGAAAAAGCAAACAAACACTAATATGCCCAGAGTCAAAGATTAGTTTTTACATTTCCATAAACTATTTCCTTCCTCCTGCAAAGTGAACAATTCATACACTGGCGGGGTTATTTGAGAGCTATTGATACAAAAACCTTGAGAGTACCTTAGATTTTAGCCGAGGACATAAAAATCAAAATGAAGAAATAAAAGGCTGTGAATTTGAACTCCCCTATCCTCCCAGCACAGTCTGCGTGTTGTGTTTGCCCCTGAGGGTGAAGTGGTTCAGCCTGATCAGCCAGCACCATATGGATGTGAAAACCCCTCCGGGTTTTAATTTCTGTAACATTCTGTCCTTGTTTTCATCACAGATAGGCCAGAGGGCTGCAGCCCTTATCTGCAAACCACAACTAATGGTTTTTGCCTATAGTTGTTCGCTTTATTTACTTTAAGGGTCTTTAAAGAAACTAGACAGGTTTCTATTTAGAATTACCTCCAGCTATCTCACTCCTTGCCTAGGGCACAATCCAGTGAAAGGGAAGACCTGGGCCCAGTTTTCTAGATGAATAACGTAACCCTTATTCTTTGTTCTTAGTTTGGGTCAGGATTTGTTTGATTGTAAGCTGCATTTGTTTGCTCGATTTTAAAAATATGTATTTGTTTGTGTGGTCATTAAACCTCAGGTTCCATGCTCGACTTAATGTTTTTTGAAGTAAACAACAAGCATAATCAGTGCTGTGTATGCCCAGGGAAGGGTCAAACCTGGACTACAGGACCAAGATTTGTGGTCCTCGATGACCCCAAAATTATCCATGGAGAGCCCAATCCTGAGTGTCAATACCTCAATTTATTGAAATCAAAACAAAACAACCCTCCTGCTACCATCATCCAGTTTAGTCCCTCACCTAACGTATAAGGCACCCTCAGTGAATTTCAAGTGTTGCTCAAATACCGAGTCCTCCCTCGAGGTAATGATTTGTCACTGTTGAAGACATTGCTATATTGAAGGAAAAAATTGGGGGTCAGAAATTGAGAGTCTGTTTCTTACACCTAGGAAATTGGCTCTGTGAAAGCTGTTCACTTCCTCCAGTCTTCATTTTTCATCTGTCAAACATGGTTAGCAGTCATCTCTTCAAGGGTGTATCAAACAGGGTCCTGGGAGCAGTGTGTACTCTGAATGTAGATAGTGACAACCCTCAGGTTCTTGTGAGGACTGGATTAGACAATGTTCGTGCGCTGACTCCATGAATGAAAAGTGTTATATAATTAACACACTTAAGGCCCTGAAAACAAAGCGTTTTCCCAAATGCTTTCATTACTGGCAGCTTCACCGGAGTAAATATTTGGCTTACTGAGGTGCCTGGAACTCAGTGTGTATTTATCAAATAGATAAAGGTATTGAGCACTGGGACTGCAGGAGAAAATCAATAGCTATACTCCTGGGCTAGGGGAATATGCGAATGAATAAATGAATGACGACAAGAACTGATAAAATACACGATCCTATGTGTTAAGTGAGATATCTGGCATTATTTAGCATTTAAAGTTCATGCCTTTAGAAAGCCTATATTTGAGATTTGACTTCCTAGAGACAAAAGTTCTGATTAATAATCAGTTAAAGAAACTAGAAAAAGAGGGCAGGTGCAATGACTCGTGTCTATAATCCAGCCAGGTGCAATGGCTCCTGCCTATAATCCAGCCAGGTGCAATGGCTCCTGCCTATAATCCCAGCACTTTGGGAGGATGAGGAAGGAGGATCATTTGAGTTCAGGAGTTTGAGACCAGCCTGAGTGAAACCTTGCCTCTACAAACAAAAACAAAACAACACTAGAAAAAGAAATCTTTCTCTGATTCCCTCTCCTGGCCTGATCATTAACTATCAACTCTTTGTTTTAATTGAGGATAAAAAGCCATTCCTTCATTAATCACTTTATCAAGCCCCTTCCTATGGTAAGTGCTAGAATATACCATGAATGAGAAATTCTCCCAGGCCTTGTGAAGTTCACATTTGTACTTTACAGCTTTCCCAAATCCAAAGGTTTCTGATGGGCAGATAATCACAGCCAACTGCGGCCCTGGCTATTACATGCATTGCTTGTTTCTGCAGTAAGAGGATCATCTTACTGTTGCATTGCTGGGAAAAGGGCTCCACAGGCAAAACAGAAAGGGAGTGAATCCTGCACTTGGATAACCGATGTCAGGTCAGAACAGCTTCCTACACATGGTTTACGACCTCAGAGTCTAGGATAATTATGCACTGTCATTTCTCAATTTTAATAATAGTAATAATACATTTGTATAGTGCTCTAGGCATTATACTCATTTAACATGTGAAAGTTGGGGTTTAGAGAGCCAAGTAAGCATAGTTTGGAGGTGACACAGCCAGGGCAAGAATTCAGGTCTCCTAATTCCTACCCCACACTTGGCCAAGCATACCATGATGTCCTTCCTTGAGTTATTTCTTTGTTCTTCATTTCTATATTAAAAACTTGCAGCTTTACTGTGGGATATGATAAAAAGGTATGATCACTTCTTTCACTGAGATTTTTCTTGGAAATGAGAGAATAGATTAGATTTTAGTCTGAAGAGTACTTAATTAGCACTCATGGACATGGCGACCAGTAGGAAACAGTCACTGTTTCTGACTGAATCGTGGTGGCATGTATAAATGCTTTGTTGGGTTTTTGGCTAAGAGCAACAAAGGTTTTACACACACATAGGTTAACATTTATTGCATCAGAAAACAGAACACACCTCAAAATATTCGGGTGACTTATTTGTTCCAAATGAACTAATCAGTATGATTAAAAATGGATTCATAGCTTGGTGCAGTGGCTCATGTCTGTGTTCCTAGCACTCTGGGAGGCAGAGGCAGGCGGATCACTTGAGCTCAGGAGTTTGAGACTGGCCTGACTCTGAGAGTGAGACCCTGTCTCTACTAAAACTAGAAAAACTAGCCAGGCATCACGGTGGGTGGCTGAGGTCCTGATTATTGAGGAGGCTGAGGAAGGAGGATCACCTGGGTCTAGGAGTTTGGGGTTGCTGTGAGCTATGACACAATGCCACTCTACCCAGGGTGACAGAGTGAGACTCTGTCTCACAAAAGTAAAATGGATTCACATAAGGGTGTTTTTTATTTCAGAATTTTTATTTAATGAGCCTTGTTAATGATACCACATGAAAGCCAGCACTGAGAAGCAAAACAGTTTTTATATTGACATCATAACCAAATGTGTAGATGTGTGAGCCACAGCCTAGCAGGTTAGCATAGAAGCAGACTGAATACTGACTTTACAAGGGGCTTTGAGCCATTTATTTGAACCATTTTGAAACTCCATGTGAGGGGAGAGTCTAAAATTCCAGAGATGCTATGAAGATAAGTAGCAGGCTTCTAACTTTAAGCAGGGACTTTGAAGTTGGAAAGACCAGTGTGGGTTCTAACTCCCCTCCTTGTCAGCTGTGTGCCTTGGATAGTCATTCTTCATAATTCTGCACTTCAGTTGCATTGCCTATAATAAGGAAACAATACCTAAATCATAAGGAGGATGATATAAACTGGTAAAACATAAGATCTTGGACCAAGATCTTGGCTCACACCTATAATCCTAGCACTCTGCGAGGCTGAAGAGGAAAGGAGGATCACTTGAGCACAGGAGTTCAAGACCAGCCTGACCAAGACTAAGACCTCTTCTCTACTAAAAACAGAAAAACTAGCTGGGCATTGTGACAGGTGCCTGTAGTCCCAGCTACTTTGGAGGCTGAAGCAGGAGGATTGCTTGAGCCCAGAGTTTGAGATTATTCCACTGATGCCATGGCACTCTAACCTGAGCAACAGAGTGAGACTCTGTCTCAAAAAAAAAAAAATTAAAAATAAGCCAAAAGTATACAGTCTTGTATGTTAGGAGGGAGCATTAAATAAGATGTTATGTGCAAATCAGTTGGTATAATATCTGGCACAGTTGCCCTTCAATAAGTAAAAGATTTTAGAGCTGTAGAAAGAAGAGCTATTACATAGTGGCCAATGAATTCTCAATATGTGTTCTAGTGAGAAAGAAAGAAATATAAATGTTCTAATGGTGTGTGTCCCTTGAGGTTAGGAGAGAGTTCGTAAAAATGCATCTTATATCTGAATAACAGATCTAGTCTCAAAATGCAGGCTAAGCAAGCACAATGAATGGATCTTGTCATAAAGTAGTCCTAGCATCCCAGTCATTACACATTACCAAAAAAGAGAACTACAAATCTGCACATACAATATCATGTCCCATCCTCACCCTGTGTGGTGGAGTCAACTCTGGGAATATGATGCAAACCTGCCAAAAGCTTTTAACTCAGAGACCAAGAAGCCTGATGAGAGACTTCTTCAGAAGGTGGGAGATGGTTGAAGCAACACATTTGGCCTAATTAGAAGGCCTTAGTCATAAGTAGGACAGTACATGTATATGGTGTTGGCCATTCAGTTCAGCTTGAATCCATTCAGCATGTGAGGTTGCTGTGAGCTCTGATGCCATGGCACTCTACCTAGGGCAATGGAGTGAGACTATCTCAAAACAAAACAAAAAACCCAAAAGTACAGCATGTCCTAAAAGTTGCTCCTAAAGTTGCCATATATAGGGAAAATGGGAAATTATAGCAAAATGTACCTTTATTTACAAATTATTCATTACAGAATTGTTCAAAATATTTACGAAATAGTCTCTCTCTCTTTATAAAATTTTTTATGTCTACCTCATAAAGTTGTGATGGTCAAATAATGTAATAAATATAAAGTGCCTAGAACAGTTCTGGTAAGAGATTGTTAAGTGTTTGTTATTAATGTTGAGGCCTAGTGGCTCTGAGCCTGGGAGTGGTACCCCGTGGATTCCATAGTGGTTCCTTGTTGCTAGCAGTGCCTGTAGAAGTGATGTCAGTGACCAGGAAAAGACAAACAACCTTGGAAAGGCACAAGAATGTGGCAGTGCCAGGCAGACAGGGCAGTGCCCAACCAAAGAGGGCACACTGGAAGAGAAAGAAAGAAAGGACATAGACCCCAGGAGAAAGGAAGAAAGGATGTAGACCCCATAGACCAGACTTGGTCCTAGGCGCACTGGAGACATCTGCCATGGACTTCCAGAAATGCTTAAAGGAGTACTTGTTTTTGTTTTGTTTTGTTTTTGAGACAGAATTTCATTCTGCTGACTTGGGTGGAGTGCTGTGGTGTCATCATCGCTTACAGCAACCTCAAACTTGTGGGCTCAAGCAATCCTTTGTCTTAGTCTCCTTAGTAGCTGAGAGTGCAGGTGCCCACCACAACCCCCAGCTAGTGTTTCTATTTTTAATAGAGATAGGGGCTCACTTTTGCTGAGGCTGGTCTGGAACCTGAGCTTAAGGAATCCACCTGCCTTGGCCTCTCAGAGTGCTAGGATTACAAGCATAAGCCACTGGGTCCAGCCCTGAAAGGGGTACTTTTCAAATGAACTCTTACCTGCACATTAGAAGCTCCTGGGAGCTTTTCATAAAACTTAGCCTGAGTTTCATCCAAGACTAATTGAATTAAAATTTCTGCCCATTGGTTTAAATAGATTTTTAAAAGCTTCTCAAGTATTCTGATACACAGAGAGGATTTAAAACTATGAGGTTAAAGATAATTGGAGAAATACAATATACTCCTGAAATAGACCAAAGAATTCTCATTTCTTAGAGGTTACACTATCTAGGGCAGAATATGCAAGAACCTATTTGGAAGTTAGAGCTCTTTTTCCTTTGCACAGAAAGTGCCTTGGTGGTGGAGGGGGGAAAGGAGTTTCATTCTGGCCTGGCTCTCACCATGGTGGGAGGGAGGTGGGGATCAAGGGAGGGATGGGAATTGGCTCCAGCAGGGGACACTGGGCAAGGGAGCAATGGTGAGGAGAAGCAGGACTATAGTGGGGACAGTCACAGTGCAGACAACATCTCTTTCTGGTAATTCCTAGGCTCACCCCACTGTGAGGCTCACCTCACTGTGAGGCATGCTCATTGGGCTAGGCAGGGCTGGGTGGTGCAGGGGGATGGTGTTAGTCCCATTTTCTTTTGCTATAACAGAATATCACAGACTGGGTAAATTATAAAGAAAATACATTTATTTGGCTCATGGTTCTAGAGACTGAGAAGTTCAAGAGCATGGCATTGGCATCTGGTGGTCATCCCTTGCTGGAAGGTCAGAAATGAGCACACAAGACAGAGGGAGCAAGAGGATGGACTTTATTTTATAACAACTCACCTCGCAGTAATTAACCCACTCCTTGGATACCAGCATTAGTCCATTCATGAGAGCTCCACCCTTCTGACCCGGTCACCTCTTATTAGGTCCATCTTTCAACATTATTGGGTATTAAGTTTCTAACACCTGAATTTGGAAAACACATTCAAACCATTGAAGGGATCTCAAAATAATAAATATCAGTGGGGATATTGTGGTTGTTACCAAAGCCCTTGAATTTTCCCTAAGATTGTCTTGGCCTAGGGAAATCAGGGTAACATATTGAGGCTAAGTTTTTGTTTGGTTTTGTTTTGTTTTTATCAAAAGACATGTCTTGGCTGGCATTATGTCTTGGCTTGGCAGGTTATGGCCCTTGGCATATACCAACTGGGTGAAATTTAAAAGACAACTGCAAGTGGGTTGAATATGGGCTAGGAACAAGGAAGTTGGTTCAGAACTGACTAATTGCTAATCCACAGGGAAGACACACTGCCTAATGGAAAGTTGACAATGTATTAAAACATGTAGACTTTGGGAGGACTGTTTCTCTTTTAGAATTGTTTTCATGATTTCTATATTGCCCATTTGATTGTATTTGTAACTTTAAAAAATAGACGTTGGGCGGCGCCTGTGGCTCAGAGGAGTAGGGTGCTGGCCCCATATCCCATATGCGGGAGGTGGTGAGTTCAAATCCAGCCCTGGCCAAAAACTGCAAAAAAAAAAGGACATTTATTCATGAACATCACACTTTATTCTAGAAACAATTTAAAGTAAACTATTGTTCCAATTATACATTTTTTGATTTTTAAAAATTTGAAAACCTTGGTGACCTGTACTCTAGAATATTTAATAATTCCATCTTCATTTGTATAGTTTTCTAGTAAAAGTGTAACTTTTAAGCATGTCGGATAACATTGCCATGGAGTTCTCATAAAGTACTTTTAATCTTTATCTTTAAAGCACTTTCCTGAAAAGTATGTTTTCTGGCACATTTTATACCCTACTCAATTTTGAGTCCCTTAGCTGGCCAGGATACTGGTGGGAAAAGTTGCATGAATTCAGGACTTTGGGCACTCTCAACTCTCTTCACAGGGAACTTAAACCCTGAGGCAATCATTTAATGGACTTTTCATATCTAAATTGGTTTTCTCATTATGCCAGCTTACATACCTTTGCGTCTTAGGGCTCAATGCTGATGCAAATTATTAAAGATAAACTGTTAGGTTGATCAAGTGAAAAATAGATTATAGGCAGTAGAGACTTGTCAGCTTGGAACACAAAGTAAGGGGGGGG